>CM042156.1:3594451-3666951 GCA_023376005.1 Doryteuthis pealeii
CAGACATCATTACAAAGTTTTATCCAAATTATAAGAATATGCCTTTCATTTAGTAGATCGGAGGGGGGGTAGGCGAGTTAGTCACCTGATAATGCTTAACACAAAAAGCAAATTCGTTTATTTCTTTTAATATATATCATCTTATGATGCATCTTACTTTGTCAAATGATGGTGTCATCTTATTTTAATTGTTATTGCTTAACTAGTGAATTCCACTGTTGTTCAAGTTAAGCCCTGGCTTGCTAAGGCCCTGAAAAGGTGACATGGTTGCTTCATTGACATGAGATATACATTATAATGTTCATTACACTCACACTTATCTATGTGTACTATTTAGTATTTTACGCGTTGAGCTTCCTAACTTCATAAGTAGTATCTGTGTTGATGCAAATAGTTGAGTTGTATTTTGTTCTCTTTCATACTCTTATTATCGTTATTGTACCATATATATTCACATAGAGTTAAAAAAAAACTCAATTTTCTATTTTCTATTTTACTCCATAGGACCAACTAATGACAGGCACTACCTGTATCCTTGATTTCACTGGGATCATTGAAAATGGACCTGGGAGTAAATGTGATGGAAGGAGTACTCCTATAACTTAATTCCCGGACAGAGTTCCAAAGATTTTAGGAATTTCACGGCATTCTAGATTAAATCAAGTTTATAACACCATACCTTCTAGCATGTATATGATAAGAAAGGGTAGGGGATTGCAATAAGGGCAATAGGGATTGGGAACAATCCATATAGGTGCAGTATTAGATAGGAATAATGCTGATATTATATACTGTAGGACAAATATACTGAAGTAAAAATGTAAACATATAGGGTTAAGGATTTGATTCGATTCCAGGTGACACTAGTGATGCCATGATTCTGTAACCGAAACTCCTTAGCGCATAATTAAATAAGAGTTATTTCCGATGGATATTGACCTATTAGATAATAACTTCAAACAAGAACCATAAAGTACTTGATTTTAAACCATAATAAATCTTTCGGACACTGATTAATACCATATCAAGATGAATCAAAAAATAACATTGTTAGATGATAACTGGAAAGACAAAATTATGATTAAAATACTTAACAACAAGGATTATCTTAATTATTTACTATTATTACATAAATTGTTTTGATTATGAAAAGATGCTGCCCCAAATATACACACCAACCTATTTCAAATTAGTATTTATGATAGGAATTTTACTTGATAATTATACTTTAATGGTGAAAAATACTCTCAAGAAGACAACCCACAAAAAATAAAATGTACATATGAATTAGCGTATTTACCCTAACATTAGGCATGTATATAACACAAGATAATTTAGCTGTTGTTGTGCTGATTAATAGATTTGAATTTAATGTTGAACTTAAGTGAAGCGTCTCTCGCAATACACGTTTTTCTTTACTTCTCATTGCAGGTTTGCACACTATAATTCCGCTTAGATCAATTTATATATTTAAACATTAAACCTTATCAATTAAAGGATTCACGACAACTATTGAGGATGCAAGTTGTCATCACTAATTGATTGGTGAATTGGTTAATCCGTATATTACCACCTAACGTTTTTCTCTTTTTCTTTCAGTCCACTGTGCTTCAACATCATTTTTTATCATTATGTCTAACTCATAAATATCGGGCTCTTATTCAAATGTCCGTTTTTCTTTTTAAAATTGCATTAATCATCTTTAACGCTGACTTCACCTTCAATTTATTAGTTAACAGCATATCACTTCATCATCTCTCTCTATTTTTTTCATTACTTTACCTCAACAAACAACCCCCCAGCATAATAATCTTTATTGTTGTATTATGATCCTGCAGCACACCATTAAATAATATCAACCTTTATTTAATTATCCTTCTTTCATCCATCATCATCACCGTCATATCATTGTTCATGTCAGTTTCAATATACATTCAAACATGAGTACCGTGTCAAAAGTGTATCACAGTCTATTTTAATAATTTCTGGTTTATCTTGCCGCATGAAGTTTAACATAAAACGTTGAATATTGATTATACTGGGAAACCTCACCACTAGATGCAGTTTAACATCATAATGTCTCAGCTTAGGTTACAGTTTCTGAAGTGTGTGACACCTCGGATAAACCACGATATTCTAGCTACATCTGAAAATTGGAGTTATTTGTTGTCTTATAATGAATTATATACACAATCTAGAACAGGTCTCAGATGTGCTATGCGGCGTGAGTATCCAAGATCTAGTATGCTGATTGCTTACATGTTATCTATGGCGCCCTCTTTACACTTGCCTTGTACTACACACTACTTTTATTCTCATTATCATCCTTCTACTATTCAATAACAAAGGAAATTATTCTTATTTTTGTTTCTCTTTTGATTTCTGTCTCTTTTTAATGTCATCTAATACTAGTATTATTACTATTTCAAACTTCCTGTTATTTAACAAAAAATATCTTCTTTCTTTTAGTCCAGAATTTCTTCTCCTTTAATTTCGTTCTTACACTGCACTCTTGGAATTCTGTCATATCACATCTTCCTCATAATATAAAATCATTAACCTTCTCTTAGTCTACCAGAGTGGGGCCCCAAGCCACCTGATGATCAAAATGCCCAAAGACTCTGAAAATGCAGAGATTGAAGTCAAAAAGATAAATTAATTAAATAAAATACAATTTCTACTCAATAGTAAAGGATCAGTTATGCCTACACTTCATTTCTATGCTTTTAGTCAATCCATCTTCCATCTCAGGCCATGCGTAGTATGATAATTTCAGTTATATTCATCATACCCCCACACAAAAACTAATGACACACTAATCCTTCTTTAGTTTTCTTATATACTTCTCTTTTCTCAGTCGCAACGTAGACCAACATCATTTAGTACATGGGCATAAATGTCACTCTGATGATCAGACATTTCCATAAATATTATCCTGACAATATCAACTTAACTTGTTTCTCTTACTTTATGTTGGTTAATCCATTATTTTATAATCTTTTCACACCTTCCTATCTTCCTAGGACTTCATATTAGTAATCACACATAATCTAACACCTTTCATCTTCTCGCTCATAATATTTGTATTGCTCTACCAACCACTCATTATAGTACTATATTTGTTAGATATTTTAATTGATCTCTGCAGTTTTATAATTTAACACCATTAATAATATATAAGCCTTAATTTTAATAATTCCTTCTATCTTTCTCTGTCATCATCAATCAAATCACTAAAGTCATTTGTGTCTGTTTCATTCAAACAATGATGCACATGAACAATAGATTTTCACATTTACAGTATGCATATTTAATTTACTGGAATCTTGCACCGCCTCAAGCCAGTCTATACCAATAAAGGTTGAGATTGTAATGGTGATCCAAACGCATTACCATAAACACTTAATTATTTGGATTATAGAAGTGTTAATAGTCATATTCTTGTATTCACACAGTGACTTGGGGCGGGGGGGCTCGCTTCTAACAAATTTCTCTAGATCCCAACACTATTATGAGGCAATCTATACTCAACACTCTTACATTAGAGACGATCATTGATTATCACAATAGTTCAGAGTTAACTTCTTAATTTATCAACTGTTATAATTTGATTAAATAAAGACTAAACTATCTAACATTAGAAATCGATTCAAAAGTTCCTGAGGTATTAAGGGACATAAACAGCAGTAAATCACTAGTTATTTGTTACCAAGTCAATGTCACTAAATTCTCCATTTATTAAATCATTATTGATTAGATATTTACTAATGACTAATTGCCTCTTTTAAGCTATCAGCTTTTCTAACTTTTAGAAGACTTTATTTTCATTACTCTCTTAAAACACATTGTTTGCAGAAAGCCAAATTTCTAAGGTGAGAACATGTTTTAAATGTTTTGGTTAATGTATATCAACCCTATGGGTTATTTAAAAGCCCAAATTTTGGTTTTTGTATATATGATTTGTAGGTAAATAGTTTTGTTTTTAAACAAATTCTACAGTTAGTAATCAATTTTACTTCACAGGTGTATTTTGTAGAACTCATTTTTTAAATATATTTAACGCCATAGAAACAGGATCCCTAACAAGTAGTACCACTGTTTCTTTTGTTTAACTCTTAATGTCTTATACCCACTCAATTCCACCCAGGCCCAGGAAGTCCACATTTATTTTCATAATCTACCCCAAATGATAGCCTTTATTTAATGTAATTATTAACAAATTTAGAAGTCTTTATTTAAGGGAAATACAGGTATAGTTTTAATGAACAGCCATTTTTTAGACATTTTTGATAAATGGTTATAGGTATTGGCTCTGGACTTAGAACTTCTCAACAGGATGTTAAGAAGTTAATGGCAATATCAAAAGCGCTTCAATGGTTTATCTAATTCGCAAAGCCCATCCTTGTAGAACAGCAGTAAGTGGTGCTATTTTAAGTTAACCATTGCTAGGGGATAAAAAAGTGTATACAGTTTCCGAAGGAAATAGTCCCCTGAAAAAGTGAACATAATAAGCTTGAGAGTGGAGTTTTGAACTAGCTTACATAATGATGTCGCAGTCCCAGACATTAGCCACTACACAATGGTGCCTCCCTCCCACACACTCAGATTTTGATAAAAGCCAGAAAAGATAGTCCACGAATGTATAAATGGTTATTATTGTTTAATACAAAATGCAAGTAGTATTAAACAAATTAAGGAACAGTTGACGGAGAACCAATTTTTTGGTTTAGTGTGAATGAAGAAGTGTTATTGATTAGGTTGGTCTTGCGCAGGCATAAATACAAAATGCAATACTGTGAATTTTCACAGCATTTCACATCTAAAGGCTTGTTTTGCAAGCAGTAATGAAATAAGTGATGTGTCAAATTTAAGCTTATCAATCAAGGTTATGGCCACTTCAAAACAATCTAGCACCTTAACGCTCTGCAAAGTAATTTATGGCAAAAATACACCATTGACAACTGCAAACAATTTTTGCAAAGGTAATAATAATTAATAATATACAAAACTACGCCGCACGTTTTTAATGCTTGCTTTGTTATTTTGTTTTGGGTTTTTTTCTTTTTTTTTATGTTGGGGTGGGGGGAGTGGTGATCAAACAAAAAGTGATTAATTTGTTGCACTGCATGAAAATAAGTTTTAGAAAAGAACTCAACTTGTCAACATTATTTTAAAAATGTTTTTATGAAGTAAAAGAAGAAAATTCTGTGTAGTGACCGTCTATTGTTGGTATCATCCCTAACAGTGAGGGAGTCCAATCCCCTTTTCACTTGTGCCTAGACCAAGGAAATTGTTTTGCTGAGTTTGGAGTGCCCACACCTACCAATGCACTCTCAGATATTTACCACAAAAATACACCATTCGACCAACTGCTAACAATTTTGGCATGAGGTAATAATAATATAAAAACCAACCTGACTTTTTTAAAAATAATTGCTTTTTATTTTGTTTTCTGTTTTTTTTGGGGGGGTGGGGGGATTTTTTTATTGTTTTTTGTTTTTTTTGATCTAGCAAAAAAGTGATTAATTTGTTGCATGCAACGAAAATAAGTTTAGAAAAGAACTCAACATTATTTTAACTAGCAACATATATATGGCAACAAAATTTGAGATAGAAATAATCATTCTTCGTAGAAAGATTAGTTTTAGGGTGAAAAGACCTGGTTTTGTTAGTTTATCTTTGTGAGAGGCAAACAGTTTGTAAAAGGGATTCTAAGGTTTGTTTTACGGCACATTTACAATACATTCTTGGGTCACTTAATGGCATGAGAGAAATAGAGATATTTTAATCCAATTCTTTGTAGTAAGATAGTTTTTGGTTTGAAAGATCCTCTTTGTTACGCATTCTTTGTAGAAGAACAGTTGGTAAAATAATCTACTTTGTTTTACCAGCACATCAAACATCGGGATCACTTAATGCTGAAAAGAAATAGAGATACGGTTTAATAATTATTTGTATAAAAGAATATTTTTGGGCTGAGAGATCTGGTTTTGTTATCATTGATTATAAAGCACAGCCTTGGAAGAAAGGATATAGTTTTGTTAATATATTTTGCTAAAAGTAATCGTTTGTCAAGAAAGCCGGTGATGATATTTATATTTAAAAAAAAATCCTACCTTCTCAGGATTCAAAAAATGTCTTTCTATTGGGGTGTTCTAGATATGACACTAACAAGACTGATAGTGGAAGGCCCTCCAGTTCTGTATATGGAAGCATGGAGCCACCCCTTCATTGCCATTACTCCTGTCGTTCATCCTTAGTCTATAAACGGCCATTTAAGGTTCCCTAGACCAACAATCTCATTGTTCTTATATTATCATATGTTGCTCAAATAATCCTTCTATTACCTCGATATCAGTTAATATAGACAAATAATTTATGATAATTAAAAAAAAAAAATTGCCTGTCCAGCCAGGTTTAGAAAGTAGGGCTCTGTCGTAGTCCTCTTTTTGTAGACAGTTTAACTCCCGGACCAAGATGTGGATATATTTATGGTATTAGGTAGCAACATCTATAAGCTTGAGTATTAGTGTTGACCTCCAGTTTTGAGGTCTCACAAGTGTGACGTTCCCCACTTATTGGCCAGTTACTATACTCAGGGTTCATTATAGTTGCATTTAATTATCTCTTTGTAATCAAAAGCTTCAATATTTTTCATCTAAAGAATTTTAATGCACAACAGGGGGATTCTTTTATAAAAAAGGAAAACCCATGCCACTATAAACTAATATCCGTGTAATGGGCGGTGAAAGAAACAGTATAAATAAGTGTCGCTCTGATGTAAGGAGTCGGCAGGATTGTAAATTAAAGAATTTAAATAAACGATACTCAAGATAATAAACTTTGATATGTACTCATACTTTTGAGTTGGAAATTCCAACAATTAAAGATCAATAGGGCTGGTTTAGCTCAGTGGTAGAATGTCCAACTCTGAAACTACAAAGTTCAGGGTTCGATACCACTTGCCAACTCAGCCTATGAGTAGCACAGAGATCTGTACAGTAATGTGAAGAGATGTGATAGGCTTTGGTGCTCGCCTCAGATGATTACAAAACAAATCTCCTTGGTCTAGTGCTAGTGAAAATGTGGATATACTCCTTCACTGTCAGGCTGATACTGACTTTAGGCACCCTGACATCTTTATAAAAGAATTTAATGCTTATATATATGTCTGTAACTGTGTCAGTGCTACTGTATGGCTGCACCACTTGAACTTTAATGAAACATTTTGATATAAAGCTGGAAACTACACAAGGATGCTGTCTTGAAAATTCTGGGAGCAGCACACACAAAAAAAAAAACAGTTTCATGGCCACTTATCACCTATCACACAGAACAATCTAGTAAGGTGAACAAGATATGTTGACCAAGCTGGAGGGGCAAGGATAAGCTCATGAGCTTCTGTGTAAACCTACACATGGAACACCATTTAACACTTTATATTCACATATATCCTATCACTTAGGAGTCAGGCGGCATGTCTGTTAATGGTAGGTTTTTTAAATTGGGCTTTGGCATTGGATTGTCACATATCTATTTTTAGAATTTATGAAATATGTTTTTTTTTACTGATATGAAACTTTTAAAAACAATTCTTATAAAATTTTGTTTGGTAAAAACTATACTATTTAGGAACAATTACAGTATCAGAGCATCACTTTGGGAACCACAATATTCTGGGTCTGATACTCAGTGCATGAGAAGCACAGCTTTACATGTATGTGGTTAAGTAGGAGAGCTGATGGTTGGTGTGGCACTCAACCTCAGGTTCAAAATCAATCTGCCTGTATAAAAGTTATCCCCCTGATATGTAGAAGCACTAGTGAAAAAGGGTTAGATTTCTTCACTCTCCGGCTGATACTAGCAATAAGCTACTCCAACAATATTACTTCAGAGGCTGATTTTAGCTCAGTCAGTAGAGTATTTGACTCAAAACCACAAGATTCCAAGTTCAATACCCACCCTTGCTAACTCGGTGCATGAGTAGCACAACTCGGATCTAGTCTAGTGGGGGAACTGATAGGGGTTGTATAGCGCTCCACCTCAGTTGCAAAAACAATGTCCCTGGTCTAGCACTAGTGAAAAGGGGTTAGACTCCCTCACTGTTTAGCTGATATCAACAATAGACCACTCCATATACTTAACTTTTTTTACTACAAAAGACTTTAATATGAACTCCAATAGAAATAGTAAAATCCTTGGTTTATATCAGTTGGTAGAGCACCACCTGGAATCGCAAAGGTCCCAGACCCAGCACATGAGAGTACACAGTTTGGGTAATCTGATCTGTGCTCTAAAGGATCTGCTGATAGTAGGTGTGATGCGTAAAACAATCTCCATGGGCTAGCGAAAAGGGGATAGACTCCCTCAGTGTCCGGCTGATACAGCCAGTAGGCTACTCCACCTATTTTACATTACATGGTCAATATATATATATATATATATATATATATATATATACACATACACACTATTTACTGAAATCTTGATGACTGAATACAAGGACAGAAGTTATTTTAACATTTGCAGTTACTGTTTTATATCCTTTGAGGTATATTTAACTCTTTGCCTACCAAATTTCACATAAGCTGTATCAAATTTTCTTTTCAACTAATTCCATATTGCAAAAGGGTCAAGTACCAGTCTCAGGGTTGGTTCACAGACAAAACAAAAGATGGCAGGGATGTTCATGTAGGGATTTTTCAGTGTAAACAAGTGACACATGTGAGAACCGCTGCTAGCAGTTTAAGGTAGGATTACCTCTGTGAGTGGTTTAAATTAGGCAAGGAGTTAAGTTGTTGATAGCAACTAGGCCACTATGCCTACTGTACTTCCTGCAGTATCATTTATTGGTTAAGTGATATTATTCCTGACTCAACGTTACCTCACTTAGATGTTGATATTCAGAGAAATAATTGCTTTTTTATGTTGTCATGACTGAAGATAAGGCATGTTTCAAAACTGGAAGAAAAAGAAAGCGCATCGATCAAAGTTAAATATATTCAGACAAAACAAAAAAAAATGAATTGGCTTTAGGATATATAACATAAAAGGTTTTATTGCTTTCTCGGTCAATATACAATTGATAGTTCTTCCCAATTAGTTCATATCTTTATTAGTATTTGTTATTTCAATTCTTTTTTTTTTGTGTGTGTGTGTATGTGTGTGTGCAGAAAATATCTAAATCCATTTTGGAAGGCAGCAATATATAAGTGAGTCCAGTTGAAATGGGAAAAAATATTAAATTACAGAAACAAAAGACCCAATGGATGGATGATCCTAAAATATTCACTTTAGCATGAATAAATATCAATTGCACTTCTATTTTCTTGTTAAATCTATTTTGTTTTCTTTTTCTTTGTATTTTTTTTTCACCAGCTATTCTTGGATAAATTTATTGTAGATCTTTCAT
The DNA here is from genome assembly GCA_023376005.1 of Doryteuthis pealeii. Classification (NCBI taxonomy): domain Eukaryota; kingdom Metazoa; phylum Mollusca; class Cephalopoda; order Myopsida; family Loliginidae; genus Doryteuthis; species Doryteuthis pealeii. Next base: position 3,603,864 of record CM042156.1, read on the forward strand.
GTTAGCTAAAGTAGATTTACTGGTCTTGAAATATTTGCCTGAATTTTTGAGATGAGGCTTGATAATTTGTATTATTTGGAGTATTGCCCTCATCTTTATTGTTATATACACAACATTTCAGCTGATGTGCTGAAGATCTACAGCCTTCTTCAGGTGTTTCTCATTATTTTTTAGATGAGGCTTAATAATTTGGATTTTTAAAATTTTTCAGACTATTGTCCCCGTCTTTATTGTTATATACACAACATTTCAACAGATGTGCTCTCCAGACTTCTTCAGGTGTTTCTTGTTATTTTTTAGATGAGGCTTGATAATATTTATCATTTGGATTATTCTGACTATTTACCTAATGGTAAGCCCAAAACCTTCTTATCATATGGATGCTAGAAGCGGTGGCTGAGTGTCTCCATGTTCTGGGGAAAGATGTTAAACTGTATCTGATGGTGAAGTTTCAGTTCTGGAGGTCTGGGGAATGTGGAATACCCCTTCATCACCATTACTCCTAAGTCCACTCTGACCTGGAGTGGTAGTACCTGTTAGGGTCCCATCTATGGGTTAAATAGTAAAATGTGTGTATAAAAAGAAATTGAGTATCCATTAAGAATGAATTTATTTCAAAATTTTGTCGGCATTAAATGATCCACCGAGGTTGATATGCCATAAAACAAAACAAACTAATTCCTTCTTTTCGTTTCTAATTTCTTAAGCCAATTAAAATGTTTCATTAAAGAAACGAGTGATAAGCTTACCCCTCTTGTTTCTTGTTAGCACACATGGCTATTATCAACTTTGTGCTTTATTCACAGATTGAACCATACAAAACAGTCCTGAACACATAAACATGCAGCACAGCTGCTACATAGATATCTTACCGACTGCTGCAAATGCAGCATAATGTCGACTTATAAACAGTCTTATCCCATCTTGGCTCCCACATACTGACTAATAGAACCGATATTGAGTTCTCACTTATTGTCTTCATTCCACATGAAACATGTGTAGTGCAAGAGACCCTTACATGGTCATATACCATGCAGCATCATATCCATTCTCTGGCATGTTTCCTGATTGACACCTAATTATGGCTCTATTTGCAACTAGCCTAAAGAAGAAGAGCAATGAGCCTGTTCTAATACTTAATTGAGTGACCACCTAAGCATCAACAGGTATTGTAATCAACCCAAGTCCTTTGTTTATCAAAATGACGATTCAACATTAAATGTCCCAAAAACGGTTTATATGCCATAACCAACCAACCACCAACCCAAAGAAGAATACTTGTTCACATCTCCCATACTACCAAAGAAAAAGCTTGTTCACACCACTCATAATACCATGAAGAACACTTGTAAGAACACCCAGCCACCCAATAAATTACATCAGCAAAAAAACTGCTATGAGCCATGCTCTGAATCCAGCCTTCTTTCTCCCCATTATTAGAGAAAATATGAAAACATCGAAGTCTATGCTCCGGGCATCAAACTTCTCTTTCTTTCTGCTACTGTGTAACCTTAACCACCAACCGAATAGAACCTTATGCAGAATGGACTTTTTTTCGACTCGAGGAATTGCTTGTTCTATAGATCTATAAATACACTTTTCCTTGTCTGTTAACTTTTGTTAGTTTCCATTCCTTTCTTTATGACTACACCACAAACAGTGAAAGATACAGCATTGTCCTCATCAGGACAGCTTTCTTCTCTCCGGCATGACCATACACAAATATATCACAGATGTGTGTGTGTGTATATATATATATATATATATATATATATACACACACACACACACACTTGGTTTGAAAATCGCCTAAGTGAGAAGCTGTCAGTAACTGAGTATCGTTGACTTCATGTCCACGCACTCTTAGATATACATGTTCTATCCAAATATTGAGCTCTATTTACTTAAAAATATAGTTTTCTATATCATCAATACTTATATATATATAAAACAAATTTTGTTAAACACAACAGAATCCAAATTGTTTTGTAATTTTTACTTTTCTTTTTTTTTTTTTTCAATGTTTCTAATGATTTTTTTTATATTCTCATCTCAAAAAGAATTTATGAAAAATCCAAAAGAATTATTATTCCAAGTACTTTTGGTTCTCCTTTGTATTGTTTGTGTTTCTAAGGTAATGCTAAATAATGCTATCTTTTTTTCATAAGTTTAAATTACAATTTCTAAAATATATAATGTAGAATAACATTTTTTATTCTATATATATATATATATATATTTATTTATATAATCAATATTATTATATATTTTATATATATTATTATTTATATTTTGAAGGCAATTACAATGCGTATAAATAAATAGTGTCCAATGTCTGATCAATTTTGAAGTATCTTCATCTTCAGAGACTGTTTTTGAAATGGAGTGTGTATATTTTTGTTTTGTTTTTGTTATAAGACATTTCACAATTGCAATGCTTCAAGATATATATATATATATATATATAATATTTGAAATATAAATAGTGAATTTATTTGTCGATACAGTACTCAGTGTTAAATATGGAGCTACTCATTGTGTAAAACTTTTAAAAAATGGTTACAAATGAATTAATCTTTTTAAAATTCGTTTTTAATCAACATTTAACAATGTTTTCTTTAATGTTTTACACTATATGCACTCCGACACACACACACACACACACACACACATATATATATATATATATATATATATATACACATGTTTACCAAGACCTCCATACAAATAGGATGTGACATATGGTAAACTTATTAAGCAGAGTTTAATGGGTTTTAATTCAGGGTTTTCCTTCTACTAGACTAGTTGCATAACCAAGGTTAAAGAACCCAGTCTGCTCTACTATTTACTGATACCCCCACACATCTATGAATCTATGTTTAAACACCCAGTCAGTAGGGCTTAGAATATATCAACTTCATCTCCTGCTGAGGAGTAAAACCTCTCCACAATTAAAAGGGGTGTCCTGGGTATGACACTAAACTACATCTGTTTTTGTGAGGTTCTAGTTCTTGAGATCTGCAAAGTGTAGAGTACCCATTTGTTGCCATGACTTCCACATTTACTCTGGCACTGAGTGGAAGTACCTATTAGGACTCCAACTATGGGTCAAATAGTTCTTTTCAAACATTATTATGATTAGATCGGAATAGTAATAATAATTTTATGATTATTTATTTACTAAGCAACATAAACACATACATTTTCCATTAAATTTAGTTAGAAGGGATTTTATAGTATGATATGGAGCTCTCTAAGTAGTTTAACTAATAAGAAGAGAGCTTCTGTAAATTTCGAAGAAAGTTCAAAAATTTTAAATATTCAATAAATAAATGTATATTTACATAGAGTTACACATAAGTACACAGATACACACACATATATACATACATATATGGTTTTGTGGTTGGTTTTGAGGCTATCACAATGCAAGTGCAAGGAAAAATGAGGTAACTATGATGTTTGTTTATTAACCTTGATTTCTTCTTGAATAAATCAAGGTTAACAAACAACATCATAGTTACCTCATTTTTCTTTGCACTTGCATTGTGATAGCCTTCAAAACCAATATAAACGCAATACTTTAAGCAAATTATAAAACTTTTATATATATATATATATATATATATATATATATATATATATATATATGAGGAAAAATGAGTAAAGAAAAGAAAAGTAAATGGATAAAATGAATTTAATCGATATCACATTAATCGATATCACTTACACATGTGTTTCGGTCAGTTTATGTGTGTGAAAATATTTCGCACACATAGAAGAATCGACCTTCATCAGAGTGAACATTTATTTTTCAAAAATAAATGTTCACTCTGATGAAGGTCGATTCTTGTATGTGTGCGAAATATTTTCACACACATAAACTGACCGAAACACATGTGTAAGTGATATCGATTAATGTGATATCGATTAAATTCATTTTATCCATTTACTTTTCTTTTCTTTACTCATTTTTCCTCATATTGTCGGATTCAATTCCTTTTCCATTTTTACATATATATATATATATATATATATATATATATATACACACACACCTATGTTTGCATTCCCATATATGCAAAAAGGTTAGAATACTGATGATGGAAAACATTGCAAGAATAATTTTTTTAAGAGTGGAAGACTTGAAATCATATAACTTTGTGCAAATTATTAGTATGACATAGGAATACTTGAAAGTATATAACTTGATGCAAGCAAATGATTATTATCATTAAACAGGAATAAATACTTGAAACCATAATGACTTTGACAATAGGGGTTGACATGCTGTAAAACTAAGCGAACAAAACCCAGATTTATGTATATATGTATGTATTCAACACCTCCAGGATGTGACACAATGTTATCAGTTTTTAAATAGAGTAAAACTTTTAATTCAGAGTTTTCCTTCTCCTAGACTGGTTACCTAACCAAGGTTAAAGAACACTGTCCACCCTGCTATTTATTTACCCAATAGTTGTGGGGAGAAGAAATAGATCTATGCTTTTTCTTGGGGCATTAGAGAAAATTGAACTCCAATCACTGATTCTATTGACTATAATGATAATCATTATGCTAAGCATGCTCAGTAAATTGAAAAATAAATAGTGTTTCTGCCAACTTGAAGTTGAAAATTTAATTTTATTATTATTATGTTCTATATCATGGTGAGCAATGACACAGTCACCTGCTTTCAATATATATATATATATATATATATATATATATATATAAGGCTGGGTTAGCTCAGTTGGTAGAGCGTTCAGCTAGAAACCACAAGGTTCCTAGTTTGATACCGGTCCTCGCCAACTCAGCATATGAGTAGCACAGGGATCTGTGTGGTAAAGTAAGGAGCTGATGGTAGGTGTGGCGCTCCACCTCAGATGCTAAAATAATCTCCTTGGTCTAGCACAAGTGAAAAGGGGATAGACTCCCTCGCTGATTGGCTGAAACCGACTTTAGGCCACCCCGACGACTTTACTTATATATATATATATATATATATATATATATATATATATACACTAGACCCATTCGGTAACCCATTCAGTTCTGGATAGATTATTGGAGATTAGGGAAAAGAGAGTTAGCAAAGCAAATAAAATTTATTAAAAAAATAAATACGGCCAGACAAAACCTTAAAATCATTTTGTTAGCTTTCTAAGAAAGGAAATATTTGACCTCATTTACGCTACAGGTTGCTGGTTGTGAAATTTAACATAGAAATACATTTCAAATTCTCTCGGCTTTCTCTTTCTCTCTCTCCAGAGAAACTAAGATTATATAACGAGGAGGTATTCAAGAGATACATAGAGGGGAAGAAAGAGATAGACACAGAGTAAAGTAAGAGATTGGTCGGTTTTTGACTTAATTGCAAATTGCAACTAATTAGAACCAATTAAAACAGAATTTTTTTCAAACATAATTCAATCCTAAAAGTAAGTAATAATTTAGTATAATCTTTGTGTCATTAAACTAAACAGTAAAAAGGCCTTTAGGAAGCAAAAGTTGATTAACTCAGCTTTAGTATAATAATAACTATATATATATATATATATATATGTGTGTGTGTGTATTTATGTAAGCAAGCAATATATATATGTGTATGTATGTTAGCAAGCAAGTAATATTATATATATATATATATATATATATATTCACTAAACTAAGCTTAGATGTGGCATAAGGTCAGAAGTACTGGGCACCCAATGAGAATCAAACTCACTAACAATGGTCTGCAAATCTAGCTTGCTAACCATTGCACCATGTGAGGTGCCCATATATGCATGCATGTAAGGAAGCAATATATATATATATATATATATATATGCATGCATGCATGCAATATATACATACATTTATATGTATGTATGTAAGGAACCAATATATATGTATGCATGTAAGCAACCAATATATATGTATGCATGTAAGCAACCAATATATATATATATATATATATATATAAGCGCACATAGATATGTAGACAATCATCCACTTTTCTTTTCTTTTTTTCCATTGTAATTGATTATATTGTTGTGTGTTTCATTAGATAATTGATCTGGCCCATTCAATATTGGACATTTTCTTTTGATGATATTTGCGCCACAGGTGTGAATAAACGTGGTGGAAATAATGCTATTGTAATTCTTTTCTTTGTTTGCAGGTGAGTGAGCATTTTTGATGTAATCGCATTGCATTCATGGAGGGGGGCATATAACACGAGTCACAGCAACAATCACCACTCTGCCCATCCAGCTGAGACTGATGTATGTACAAGACTACTTATTTTCTTATGTACATATTCACCTGCTTACATACCTACCTAACTACCAATGTGCGTGCATGTGGTACTTTTTTTCTTGTTTTTTTTTTCTTTTCTTTCTTTTCTGACAAGCAAACAAACCTGGTTACGCACTTACTTGAAAGGCAACAGCTATAAAATTGTGCATTGTTTAACATGTTTTAAAATCAGTCAGTCAATGTACTCTGACTGAACGATGGTTTAAGAAAAGTAGGTTTTCATGCACATCATCATCTTCAGATCTCTTTTTTCATCGAGTACGATATGAGCGTCTTAGGGACCAGTTTATCTGAGTAGGTAGCGCATAAAATAACTCTAGGTAGGTTGACATGCCATTAAAATCAATCAAATTAATTAATGAAATTATCTATTTCTATTAAGCCTTCAATGTTCTAATATCTATACTAAGCTGATCCATGTAAGTTTTTGCTTGTCCGCCAACACTGGTGTGTCCATGTGTAGGAGTCCACAAGAAACCTTCACTTAAGTGTTCATTGTTTAACCTGTTTTAAAATCAACCAGTCAATGTACTCTGACAGAATAATTTTTTAAGAAAAATAGGTTTTCATGCATATCATCATGTATAAGATCTCTTTTTTTTTCATTCAATAACATATGAAAGTTTTATGGGCCAGTTTATTTCAGTCATTAGACCATCTGCCTTGGAACCACAAGGTTCCAGGTTTGATACCAGTTAATGCCACATGGATCTTTGGGAGCTGATGGTAGGTGTGGTACTCCCTCTGATACTGACAATAGGCCACTCCACCAATGATGAGCAAGCTTTAGATATGTTTATGTTAATAAGTTCACTAAAAACATTCAAGTTTCCAAATTTATTATTATGCTAGAGAAAAGTGTCATTATAAAAAAATTAAAAAAACATTAAATACATTCTTTTTTATTATGTTTTTGTGCAATACAGTATTATTTTTCAAATTAAAAAAAAAACGTAACCAAAAAAAGATTTTTTTGAGGAGGCAGGAACGGATTAATGGCATTTTAATTTATTCCAATGGGGAAAATTGATTGGATATACCAGGAAATATAGTAGAGGCAGAACAAAATGGGATCAGGGAGGGGAATCTTCAGAGGTGTGCAAAATTGCCCTAACCCAAAAGCCTTTGTGTTGTGATGACATTGAAATGTTTTGCTTAACTTTTGCCACTCCTGAACTATGAATGTATAGAATTTGAAAGTGGGTTGGTAGGTAAAACTTTGATAATCTGAATCCGTATTTATTGGCCACTGGAGGTGGGTGCCAGGCTGAGCTCTTCTCCCCTACTGGATCAGCACGCTGGCATGCCACTGAAGTTGAGTTACAAGTGAAATGAATTAAACTTGTAAGTCAAGGTATCACGGTATTTTCATTCAAGTTGTAAAATTTTCAAACATTTCAAACAAATTATCTCCCTTGGACTTAAAACTTGAATTCTTTTTGGTTGAATTAGAGAGCTCTCTATTTCTTTCTTTCTCTCTGTCACTCACTCTTTCTCTTTCTTCAATGTTTGCAATGTAAATTTGATCATGTACCTCTTTCAAATTTAATGCAATTCTTAACCATTATCATGTCTATTATTCTATTTTAATGACTAAAAGATTTATCTGTTATTTTATAGGTTTATTTATATTATATCATTTATTATTAGAGATGGGCACTCTCAGTAAGGCAAGGTAATAAGATTTATTTTTTTAATTTTAAAACTACTACAAAAAATCATGGAATTATCCAATCTTAGTATTATGTGTATTATTCGGACTATTGTCCTCATCTTCATTATTATCAGTACAACGTTTTGGCCGATGTGCCCTCCGATCTTCTTCAGGTATTTCTTGTCGGACTTGGGAACATTCTCGGACTCGAGAACCTTCTTTTCAAACTCAGGAACCTTCTTGTCGTAATCGAGAGCCATCATGGAACTTTGAATCTAATCCTTTATTCAGTCCATGGGGTTATTATGGGGCTAAGTTAAGTTCGTTTATATTGTATCTTAACCCCAATAAAAGCCGGTTCTCTGTTCTTCTGGGCTGGTGAGCTGAATGGAACTTAAGGAACAAAACAGCATGAAAAGGAACTAGAAAGGAAAGAGACAAAGGCAAGAGGTAGTTTTACGACTTAGGCTTTATTAAACAGGGTCATAGTGGCCTGTAGCAAGGGAAAATCTCCCTGGCTAAAAGGACCAACTAGACCCAATTACAGCCTAAGTTTGAATGGTCGAGGTATTCTTTTTGTGGGTGGGAGTCAGTCCTTTTTGTCGGAACTGCGCAAAGGCCACATGGGAGTTTGTTATTTTATTTTCATGTTTTTAATCCCCACAGTATCTTGTTTTCATTCTGCTAACCATAGCTGGGGTACAGGTGTTAAGCTGTGTTAATTATTATTCTATGATACTTCTGCCCCTGACCAGGATTTAACCTGCAGTCTAGAGATAACTGTCATTTAGAACTGTCTTAATCTAACTCCTTTGTCCACTAAGCTGTGTGTCCAATTTGGACAATCCAGTGTGAATTTTGGGAACTTATAAAACTAACGTCTTATTTTGCCTAGATTATCTACCTATTCACTTATGTATGATTTTTTACCTAGACTCATATTGGGTGTTTTGTTTTTTAATCAAATCTTAATGAAATTTTTACTACTTTATTCAGTGACGACTTAATTTTATAATGAATAGCTTGTTTTATTTAGAATGACTGGAACAAAGGGTTCTTTATCAATTCAGGATGTAGGGGTGTGTTGATCTTTGGTCATTTGAGGAAAACTAATTTCTAATTTTAGTCCCTAATGTTTACATTTCTAGAAAGATTAAATTCTAAAGAACACACAAAAATAAAAATGCAATACCCCAAAAAAGATATTTGAAAATTTAAGTTATTTTCTTAAAACTCAAAAAATAATTTTTGTAGCATGTTTTTTTTTTTTGTCCTTTTTTTTAGTTTTAAAAGCAATATTTTTCTTTGAATCGATGCAAAAAAAAGTATTTTCTGATTCAATTGGCATATCTTTATTCACTTAAAAATTCAATAATGAATTTAAACATCTGAAAACAGCCATGCTGAAGCCAATATTTTCACTTGAGATAAAGCTCTATTTAATCTATCCAAAAATGTAAGTTTAAAAATGTGCAATATTGCAGAACATATTTTCTGAGATATATATATATATATATATATATATATATATATATAAAAATTATTACTAACGATTCGACTTTTGTGTACAGATCATCAAATGTATTGAAAAAAGTTCTCTTCCTTTATGACTCAAAATAAAAAGACGTTAAATAATTTTACTGTATGGTCTGACATAGATTTTTATTTATTTGCACACAGAAATGTACTACTGTTTTATGTCATGTAAACACATTTATCTCCCTTACACAGTATAAATGTCTGTGGCTAGATATATTTGTTATTCTATAGGTTTATCTATATTATTTATCATATGATATTATTGTATTCATTATATATTATTATATTATATAATTTATAGGTTTATTTGTTAATATACTCTATTGCAGTTAAAAGATAAACTACTCCTGAAAAACAATAGTTTTCAGGCAGTATCTGTTTTGATTCTTTAACAAATCATCGGTACTTTTTATAACTCAATCATCAACTAATTAATTGCATATTCACTCATCTTTTTGTCATGTCTTCTTCTTCTCCATCACAAATAAAACATTTTCTTCTCAGTTAATTTTTTTCTTGAGACCCAATAAAAATAATGAGAAAATAATTATAAAATATTGCAAGTTAGCACTTTATACTTTCTAATAGATTTTTGTAATTTAAGAGCATTTCTGTCTTGATGAGATTCGATTTTGCACTTGGATTTAAATTTCATATTCATAACATTTTAAATATAATCATCTTTTATACACTCACTATTGTCTGCAATAAGTAGCTATTATATTTAGTGAAAGAGATGGTTTAGGTCAGTCAGTAGAGCATCCACCTAGAAGCCACAAGGTTCTGGGTTCAATACCTGCTCTTGCCAACTCAGCACAAGAGTAGTACAGTTTGGATCTGTGTGGTAAAGTGGGAAGCTGATGTTAGGTATGACGCTCCACATCAGATGCATAAACAATCTCTCTGATCTAGCACTATTGAAAAGAGGATAGATTTCTTCACTATCCAGCTGATATTTATAATAAACCAATAACTTTAGGGTCCAGTTTAGCTTAGTCTGTAGAGCATTTACCTCGGAAGGACAAAGTTCTGATTTCAATACTGGCCTTCACCCACTCAGCTTATTAGGAGCATGGCTTGGATCTGTGCATTAAAGTGAGGAGCTGATATTAGGTCTGGTACTCCAACTAAGATGCTAAAAAAACAATCTCCCTGGTCAAGCACTAGTGAATAATTTTTAAACATTTATTTGAGCCATAGAGGGAACCTGGGAGTAATGGCAATGAAGGGGTGCTCCATGCTTCCATATACAGAACTGGAGCCTCACTATCAGTCTTAGTTTAGTTTCATATCTAGAACACCCCAATTAGAAAGACATTTTTGAATTCCTGTAGAAGGTAGGATTTTTTTTTTTAAATATAAATACTCCACCGGCTTTCTACAAACGATTCTTTAGCAAAATTATTATAACAAAACTATATCCTTTCTCCAAGCTGTTGCTTTATAATCAATGATAACAAAACCAGATCTCTCAGCCAAAATATCTTTATACAAATAATTATTAACCTATCTCTATTTCTTTCAGCATTAAGTGACCCGATGTGTTTGATGTGCTGTAAAACAAAGTAGATTATTTCTACCAACTGTTCTTCTACAAAGAATGCTAACAAAAGAGGATCTTTCAACCAAACTATCTTACTACAAAGAATGATTAAAATATCTCTATTTCTTTCGGCATTAAGTGACCCGATGTAGTTGATGTGCCGTAAAACAAACTAGATCCCTTTTACAAACTGTTGCTCTACAAAGAATACTAACAAAACCAGGTCTTTCACCCTAACTATCTTTCTACGAAGAATGATTATTCTATCTCAATTTTGTTGCCATATATATGTGCTAGTTAAAATAATGTTGAGTTCTTTTCTAAAACTTATTTTCGTGCATGCAACAAATTAATCACTTTTTGCTAGATCAAAAAAACAAAAAACAATAAAAAAATCCCCCCACCCCCCAAAAAAAACAGAAACAAAATAAAAAAGCAATTATTAAAAAAGTCAGGTGGTTTTTATATTATTATTACCTCTGCAAAATTGTTGCAGTTGTCAATGGTGTATTTTTGTGGTAAAGTATCTGAGAGTTGATGGTAGGTGTGGCACTCCAACTCAGCAAAAACAATTTCCTTGGTCTAGCACAAGTGAAAAGGGGATGGACTCCCTCACTGTTAGGCTGATACCAACAATAGGTCACTACACAGAATTTTCTTCTTTTACTTCATAAAAACATTTTAAAATAATGTTGACAAGTTGAGTTCTTTTCTAAAACTTATTTTCATGCATGCAACAAATTAATCACTTTTTTGTTTGATCACCACTCCCCCCACCCCAACATAAAAAAAAGAAAAAAACAAAACAAAATAACAAAGCAAGCATTAAAAACGTGGGGTAGTTTTTATATTATTATTATTATTACCTTTGCAAAATTGTTGCAGTTGTCAATGGTGTATTTTTGCAGTAAATTACTTGAGAGCGTTAAGGTGCTAGATTGTTTTGAAGTGGCATAACTTGATTGATCAAGCTTATTTGACACATCACTTATTCATACTGCTTGCAAAACAAGCCTTTTAGATGTGAATGCTGTGAAAATTCACAGTATTGCATTTTGTATTTATGCCTGGCAAGACCCAACCTAATCAATAACACTTCTCATTTCACACTAAACCAAAAATTGGTTCCTCCTGTCAACTGTCCTTAATTGTTAATACTACTTGCATTTTGTATTAACAATAATAACCATTATACATGTGGACTATTTTTCTGGCTTTTATCAAAATCTGTGTGTGGGAGGGGAGGCACCATGGTGTAGTGGCTAATGTGCTGGACTGCGACATCATAGTAAGCTAGTTCAAACTCCACTCTCAAGCTATTATGTTCACTTTCAGACTATTTCCTTTCGGAACTGTATACACTTTTTATCCCCTAGCAATGGGTTAACTTAAATAGTACCACTACTGCTGTTCTACAAGGATGGCTTTGGAATTAGATAAACCATGAAGGTTGATATTGCATTAACTCTTAACATCCTGTTGAGAATGTTCTAAGTCCAGAGGTCTAAAAATGGCTGTTTCATTAAAACTTACCTGTTATTTCCCTTAAATTAAAGACTTCTAAATTTGTTTAATACATTTAAATAAAGGCTATCATTTGGGGTAGATTATGAAAATAAATGTGACTTCCGGCTGGGTGGAATGAGGTGGTATAGGACATTAAGAGTTAAACAAAGAAACCAGTGGTAGTACCTGTTAGGATCCTGTCTATGGGTTAAATATATTTAAAAAAATGAGTTCTACAAAAATACACCTGTGAAGTAAAATTGATTACTAACTGTAGAATTTGTTTAAAAACAAACTATTTACCTACAAATCATATATACAAAAACAAAATTTGGCTTTAAATAACCCATAGGGTTGATATACCATTAACCAAAACATTTAAACATGTTCTCACCTTGATAATTTGGCTTTCTGCAACAATGTGTTTTAAGAGAGTAAGATGAAAATAAAGTCTTCTAAAAGTTTTAGAAAGCTGATAGCTTAAAAGAAAGCATATATATCTTATTATAATGGAGATTTAGCATCTGACTGTAACATAAACTATATTACTGCTTATGTCCCATTACCCTCAGGAATTTTGAAAGATTATCAATGAGTATTTAGTTTATAGTCAAAATCATTGATACATAGAATAAATCTTATTTATTAATGACGTCTCTATGAAAGTCTGAGTTAGATTTGCCTCATAATAGTTATCGAGAATTGTGATCACCCCCACCCCCCCAAGTCCTGAAAAAGATATTATACCTTCTATTCCATTTTAGTGATTGGTAATGGTTGATCAATTTTCAACGTTTATGTAACTCTTGCTGCAAGATCCAGAAATAAAATGCACTGTGAAAACTTTGTCATGGCTCATTGGTTTGAATGAAACAGACACAAATGACTTTTAGGTGATGATGATGATGACAGAGAAAGAAGAAGGAATTAAAAATAAAGGTGATATTATTAATGGGGTGTGCAGGATCATAATACAACAAAAGATTATATGGTGGAACAAAAAGAGAGAATGAAGGATGTGTTACTAATTATGAAGGTGAGGTTAAAAGATAATAATGATTAACAAAAAAGAAAGAAAAAGAGTTGAAGAGAATATTATGAGTGACAATGAAAAATGATGTTGGCAGTGGACTGAGAAAGAAAGAAAAAAAAACTAGATGTTGTTGTCATTATTTTTTTGGGGGGTGAGGTTAACTCTTTATCTACCATTGCCTGGTGAAATGGTTGACAAGCTAGTATTGTAGGCATAACTGATCCTTTACTATTGAGTAGAAATGTATTTTATTTAATTAATTTATCTTTTTTGACTCAATCTCTGGCATTTTCAGAGGTCTTGGCATTTTGATCATCAGGTGGCTTGGGGCACTCTGGTAGACAAGAAGTTAATGTTTATTATTAATGAATTTTGAAGAAATGGTGAAACCTGTGTGAAATAAAAGTGTTAGACAGGCAGTTAAAGAGGCCCTGTCAGATCAGTTAGCTGGTCACATCAAGCCCTAGCACATCTATGATTGTCTAGATTGTATTGTTTCTATGACAACACCATAACCCTTTATATCATGTGCTAGAAGGCGGTGGCCGAGGGTCTTAGTGTCCTGGGTATGATGTTAAACTGCATCTAGTGGTGAGGTTCCAGTTCAATATTCAACGTTTATGTAACTCATGCGGCAAGATCCAGAAATAAAATGCACTGTGAACACTTTTGCACGGCTCATTGGTTTGAATGATATGAAACTGACATGAACAATGATGATGACAGTGATGATGATGGAGAAAGAAGGAATTAAAAATAAAGGTGATATTATTAATGGGGTGTGCAGGATCATAATACAACAAAGGATTATATGGTGAAAAAAAAAAAAAAGAGAGAATGAAAGGATGTGTTACTAATTATGAAGGTGAGGTTAAAAGATGATAATGATTTAAAAGAAAAACGGATGAAGAGGATATTATGAGTGACAATGAAAAATGATGTTGGCAGTGGACTGAGAAAAAAGAGAAAAACGTAGGTGGTAAGGTAATTCATCAATAGTGATGACAACGTCCCTAGTTGTCGTTGTCTTTTTTGGGTTTAATGTTTAATATTAATGAATCTAGCGGAAATGGTGAAACCTGCATGAAAGAAAAGATTAAAGTGATGGAGGAGTTTCATAGATAATCATCATCAGCATCAACAACAGCATTATCTTGGATTATTTAATGCCTAGAGGTTAGGGAATCGCATTCATTGTACATTTATTTTTTGGTCTTTCTTGAGAGTATTTTTTCACCCATTTATATAATATCAAGTATTCCTATCAAATACTAATTGAAATAGGTATATTTGGGCAGCATCTTTTCATTCAAACAATTTTGATTAAGAATAATAGAATCCTTGTTGTTTTTAAGTTTTTTCATTTTGTCTTTCAAGTTTTCTAACAATGTTATTTTGATGTCATCTTGAATGGTATTAATCAGTTGTCCGAAAGATTTATTATGGTTAAACCAAGTACTTTTGGTTCTTGTTTGAAGTATTATCAAGGCAATCCATCAATAGTATTATTTTATGCGTAGAGGTTAGGGAATCACATGCATGGTACGTTTATATTTACATTTTCTTCAGTATATTTGTCCTACAGTTATATAATATCAGATATTCCTATCTAATACTGCACCTATATGATTGTCCCAACCCTATTGCCCTTATGGCAATCCCCTACCCTTTCTATCATATACATGCTAGAAGGTATGGTGTTAAACTGTATCTGATGGTGAAATTTAAATTCTGGAACTCTGGGGAATGTAGAGTACTCCTTCATCACCATTACTCCAGGTCCATTCTGACCCAGAGTGGTAGTTCCTGTTAGTGTCCTATGGAGTAAATAGAAAAAGATGAGTTTTTAACTCATGTATGGCAATTAGTAAGAGAGAAGGAAAAAAATCAACCTTTTGCCACATCCTACTTATGAGCTGAAGTTGGTAAATATAATAGTTAGAGTGTGAGTGTAGCAATCCTGTCATGAAGCAACCATGTCACCTGCAGGGCCTATGCCAAGCCAGGCTCTGCACAGTGAATTCACTAGTAGCAATAACAATGAAAATAAGATGACACCATCATTGACAAAGTTTAAGATGATCATGATGATATATATTAAAAGGAAATACGAATTTGCTTTTGTGTTAAGCATTATCAGGCCCCCCCCCCTCCGATCTACAAATGAAAGGATATTCTTATAAATTGGATAACTTTGTAAGATGTCGTATCCTTTCACTGAGATTAAAATTTCTGAAGGAACGTCTAACCGTTAAGGCAATAAAATTAATCGCGCTTTTCACACCATCCACCATCTGTATCTTACTTTAGCAAGCCTTTCAAATTGACAAGTCTACGTCCACCTTTCTTAAATGGCATCACATTCAATGGACAGGAAATTGAGACATTTGGGAAGCTATTTAGTTTGTTGTGAGGCAAATAATTTTCTCCACATTTCTTCCCCTGGCATGTTCTTAGGAGTCTGTTAAACACCCTGGATTAATTCCTACTTTTCGCAATAATTACAGTAATTGAACACTGTTGTAACTGGGAGGTTGCAAGAGGGAATCATATCAGTAATTTAGGTCATTTATGGTCACTGGTCAATTTATATTATCTATCAAGAAGATCACTTCTACTTAAATATCGGCCCTAGCAGTCTGCTTATTTTACTATTCACTTATCTATTAAACAACTTGCATTCAGTCTTTTTTGTTCTTCTTCATCAGTCATCATTTTACTTATCTTATTATAATAGAGATTATGTAATCCTTTTATATGTGTTCTTATTTAATTTCGTTAGTCTTTGTAATTTAATATATTTCATTTCATTAAAACTTAAATACTTAGGCCTGCTTATTTTACTGTTGACTTATCTATTAAAAAACTTGCATTCAGTCTTTTTGTTGTTCTTTTTCATCATTCATCACTTTACTTATCTTATTATAATGGAGATTATGTGTATTCAAATAAGTGTAATCCTTTTATATGCATTCTTATTTAATTTCGTTAATCTTTCTAATTCACTATATTTCATTACATTAAAACTTAAATACTTATGCCAGGAGGATGCTTATTCTTGCTAGTTTAATATCAAATTTTATTAAATTAAAACTAAACCACCACTGACGTCTCATTTCCCTTAGTGACATTATATTCTCAATGATTATTAAATAATTATTATTTAATTTCAATTAGCATTTTATTCATTAGTGATGTCTGTTAAGTGTAGACATTGACAAAAGTGTTGAAACAACACAGAGCTAAGGAGAATGTGACTTTATTGCTTGGCTAGTGATACAGAAAGTGTGTATCCTCCTGTGTGAAGAGTACCCCTATTAAGGGTGTTAATACGGAAAAGGGAGTGTATAAGTGTATATTGATTATATATTTAACAGTGTCTTTATTAAAGTGTTAAAACCATCACTAATGTCACAATTCCCTTAGTTATTTACCTTATATTCTCATTGATTATCAAATAATCATTATCTAATCTTAATTAGCATTTTATTTATCAACAATGTCTCTATTAAAGTCTAGCTGAGTTAAGTTTGCCTCAAACTAGCCTATGTTATAAAAATTTTATAAATCCTACAGTGTTATATATATATATATATATATATATATATATCACAGTTACCTTTAAATCCACCAAGCAAACAAATATATTTACTTCTGGATTAAAAAAAACGATTTAAAAGTGCTCAATATAAAGAGCTAAATATATGTTTTAAAAATGAATGGCTTAAAATTTCCAACTGCAGTTTCTCACCATAGCATGAATCTTCAGGGTATTTTTGTCCTATCATCGGCCTGTATTTATAACTGGGTTCTAACTTGCAATATACATGTGGACTTTGAAAGAAAAGCATAAGAGTGATCCAGAGGTGGATTGGAGAATTATTAAGAAAGCACCATCACACAAAGGAAATGATAACCCGTGCATGCTGTGCCTACAAGGAAAACTAAAAATAGCTGAATGCAAGGACCCAGAGAGGATATTGAACTCGCGATCAGAATTAACCAATAGATGTAGGCACAAAAACAAGCATAGGCTCTGCCTAGTAAGTTCTGGCATTATGTAGGGGGTAAAGGAGGGTATATAGCATACCCACTGTATTGAAAATGGGTACAACCCAGTTATAAATACAGGCCGATGGTAGGACAACAAAATACCCTGAAGATTCTCGCTATGGCGAGAAACTGCAGTCATAAATTTTAAGATATTAGTTTTTAAAAAGTGTGTGTATATATATATATATATATATATATATATATATATATATATATCCCTAAGAAATAAAGGTTTACATAATATATTATATGGATAATTTGTACACTGGTTTTAACAAATAAATAATTACTTGGTATTATTGATTTCTAATATTATTGTTTTATTCTTTTAAATGTGTAATTACTGATGCAATAAAGAAAACCCCTTGAAAAAACATAATATAAATTAATCTGACCATTCCAAACAATTTACATTTTGGTATAAGATAACCTCAGATAAGTTGATATGCCATTAAAACCAATCAATTATCAAATGTATTAAAAGCAATCTTGTGTATAATTTTATATAGAAATGAATTGAAATAGAATTAAAGTTTGTTTGTCTATCCTGTATAGAAAGCCAAATCATTTGAAGTCAAGCTACCAAAGTTTAGATTTCAAGGACTAGACCATCTTGTTATATAGCCTCATTGGCTGGGGTTTTAGAATACACTAATTGCACCTCTGCAGAGGGGTAAATTCTCCCAAGTGACCTGTTGGCCATGAGTGGTGATCCATGATGCTTAAGGATGGAATTCTGGTGGATGAGCAGTCCATGACATGTAATACTCCACTTAGGCCCTTACTTAGTCGGAGAATCCCCCTCCGATCAATCTGCTGGTCATGTCAAGCTTTCGTACATATATGATTGTGCCGACCCTATCACCCTTATGTTAAACCCTAACTCCTTTTATCATATATATGCTAGAAGGCGGTGGCTGAGGTTCTTAGTATCCTGGATATGATGTTAAATTCCATCTAGTGGTGAAGTTCCAATTCTGGCACTCTGGGCAATGTGGAGTACCCCTTTATCACCATTACTCCCAGATCCACCCTGAGCCAGAGTGGTAATACCCATTAGGATTAAATACATTAAAAAAAATGAGTAATTAAAAAATGTGTTTAAAAAAATTGAGTTTAAATAAAAAGTTTTGAATACCCATCAAGAATGAATAAAACAAAACATGTTCAGCATAAAATAACCCAACAAGGGTTGATATGCCATAAAATAAAAAAAAAAAAAGAAAGAAAGTATGATGATAACCATTACACGACAAGCCTGCTTTATTTACCCATAGCTGCAGGAAAAACAAGTGGATTCATGCCTTTACCTATGGCATTAGCATAAAGTGAAATGCAAATAGCTGCATCCAGGATGTGAACTCAGGTTGACTATTCTATTTCCTATGTTGGTAACACATTAGACCACGTATCTCCTTAGATAGTTGTAGTACTTTGGATAGAATATTTACTAAATTTTAAAAACTCCTTCCCCCCATGGATTGACTTGTAACTGGGGCCAGACAGTTGAATGCAAAGATATTTTCTTCTGTGCTTTTTATTTTTGTCAATATTTTTTAAAACCTTTTTTCTTTTTTTTAAAGATCTTTATGAATCAATCTTTCATTTTTGTCTAGACTTAATTTGCAGAGCCAAATTTAAATTTGCTTAGTGAACAAATGTTCATGAATTGATTCTTTTATAGAAATTTCCAATATGGATAAATTCAATCTCTTCGAAATTGTCTCGTTCTCTTCTAACACTTCCTTTCTTTCTTCTTTCCTTTCTCATATTTTTATAATTAAAATTATCATTAATCTTTTACTCATTTCTCATCACCAGTTGTTCATCTTCAGAATTTTTTAAATCGCAGTAATCTCCCTTGCACTTTTCCTACTTAACTTTTCTAACTTGTATCATATCCAACTGTTCAGCCCTGTCGGTGGGGGTTTAGAATACACTGACTGCACCTCTGCACAGGCGTGAGACCCCCACCCAAATGTTCCTACCTGTTGGCCATGGGTGGCAACCAGTGATGCTTAAGGATGGAATCCTGGTGGATGAGCATTTCATAACATGCAACACTCACTTAGACCCTTACTTAGGATAGACAGGCAGTCTTAGAGGCTGGTCATGTCAAGCCCTAGCACCTATATGATTGCCCCTATCCTATTGCCCTTATGGCAAGCCCCAACCCTTTTTATCATATGGGTGCTAGAAGGCGGTGGCTGAGGTTTTCATGTCCTGGGTATGACGTTAAACTCTATCTGATGGAAGGTTCCAGTTCTGGAGGTCCAGGCAATGTGGTGCACCCCTTCATCACCATTGCTCCCTAGTCCACTCGACCTGGAGTGGTAGTACCTGTTAGGATCCCATCTCTTGGTTAAATAGAAAAATGTTTATAAAAAAAAATTGAGTATCTATTAAGAATGAATTTATTTCAAAACTTTATCAACATTAAATGACCCACTGAGCTTGATATGCCATAAAACAAACCAAACCTCCACCTCTCTCATCTCTTTTCTCTTCCTAATAGTTATTATTGAATACATTAAATAGGTTGTGCATTTTGGTGTTTTCTGCATTCGTATTTTCCTCAAGACTCGACTATTGACACGTGTCTTGTATACATAAAATGTAATTATAATGTAAATGTCCATCTACTGTACTATGCCTTCCTTCTTATAAGGCTGGGTTGGACTATCCCACTTTTAGTATCAGTCTGATCTATATATTAATGCACATGTTGCTCAGTTGTATGACCATTATCATCTTACAACACCCTCTAGTTAAAAATCAGACCGTCCTCCAAGATGAAATGTAAAAATGCAGGTCCTGATTATCTGGTGCTTATCCACCGAATTCTTATTTCTTATGAGTGTTGTCGCCTCACATACATCATGATCCATTCTGTTTTTATTATAGAGAAAGAAAGGGAAGTAAATGGGCATGCTACACAGAAAAAATATAATAGGAAAGAGAGTAGGAATAAGATAGAGACAGGTAGTGAGCATGCAAAAGTGATTACATTAGTCTATTTCAATTGAACATAATGAAATGATGAATAGAAAGAAAGAAAGAGTGAGAATTAAATCAAGATTATTATACTTTTTACATATTGATCTATTTTACAATAGTTCTTAAGTAAACATATCAAATGTTGTAGTAATTAAATTATCATACTGTGATATATCACAGGTCCTGCTAGTACAATATAACCCTTTATTATGATAATTCAACAAATGTTTTTGTACCTTCCTTCTTATAAGGCTGGGCTGGACTATCTCACTTCTTGTGCTAGGGGTTGCCTGATAAAGTATATCTTTCTCTTCTTCAATTAAAAAAAACAATTTGGTGTATATGTGCTTCAAACAGTCTTCCAATTTGTAATTTTTTTCTTAGATGAGGGTCATCCCTGCCCCTTTTTAATTCTGGGGAGGGTCCTTTTCTCCCTTTTTTTTGTTTACTAGAAACTGTATGTTCTAGTTATTTTCTAGTTAGCTCTTTTACTTCTTGACCTGTATCCTAAGTATAAAGCCAAACTGTATCTAGTTGTAAGGTTCCAATTTTGGAGTACCCATTCACAACTTTTTAATTGATTTTAGTGAAAAAATCCCAAAGCAAATAGGATTGCATACTTATTTGCTTGGTGGATTTAATGGTAATTGCAGTATATATATATATATATATATATATACTTTGACATTAACTAGCCCACAAAAGTTGATATGTCATTAGAAAAATTTATTTCAAAACTTTATCGGCATTAAATGACCCACTGAGCTTGATATGCCATAAAACAAAACACACCAAACCAAACTTCCAACTCTTCCATCTCTTTTGGCTCTCTTCCCTAATAGTTATTATTGAATACATTAAATAGGTTGTGCATTTTGGTGTTTTCTGCATACTTATTTGCTTGGTGGATTTAATGATAACTGCGGTATATATATATATATATATATATATATATATATATATATATATAAGTTAAAAGAAAGGAAATGAATCCGACAATATGAG
Source organism: Doryteuthis pealeii (assembly GCA_023376005.1). Classification (NCBI taxonomy): domain Eukaryota; kingdom Metazoa; phylum Mollusca; class Cephalopoda; order Myopsida; family Loliginidae; genus Doryteuthis; species Doryteuthis pealeii. The sequence continues at coordinate 3,625,497 of CM042156.1, forward strand.
TAAGAAAAGGTGGAATGAAAACATCACACAGTGCTGATACTGATCGAAATATTGATCAGTATCAGCTATGATTATATTATAAATTGTTTTCTTCTTTAACAGCATTGTGTGATGTTTTCATTCCACCTTTTCTTACTCATATATATATATATATATATATATCCTTTGACATTAACTAGCCCACAAAAGTTGATATGTCATTAAATAGAGAAACCAAACTAAGAATCAACTAAATGAATGATTGTAATTTTTTTGTACTTTTTTTTTCCATCTTTCCATCTCTTAAATATTCTTGTCTTTCTTTCATTCTATATCATCTCATTATTCATTTTCCTTCATTTTTTATTTTCCTTCATTTTTTATTTTCCTTTATTTTTTATTTTCCTTTATCTTTTATTTTCATTCATCTTTTTTCATTTCCTCTTCATTGATCTTTATCTTTCTCACTTTCAAATGTTTCTGTTTAAATTTTTTAATTTATTATTTATCTAAATATTCCATCATTTTTTCTTCTTTCACCTATTCTCCCTTTATACCCATTTTTATTATTTTTTTAAAGAATTTTATTTTTATTTTTCTTATGCTTTTTTGTTTATCTAAATATTCCATCATTTTTTCTTCTTTTTCCTTATCTTCATTCACCTATTCTTTCTTTATATTTATTTTTTAATTTTTTAAGCGTTTTATCTTTATTTTCTCATGCTTTTTTTCTCCCTCTGCAAGTGGTTTTTCAAAATACATCAAGTCAACAAGAGGGTTAACCAAGATTATCTCAAGTCACCTGAGTACTTTTCAATAAGACAATAGAAGTCATGATCTCAACTCTGGATCATGAGTTGCTGAAAATAATCCTTTGTTCACACTCCATCTTGTAATGTCCTAAGGGAATTCAAAAAGAGGTGAAAATAAAAGAAAATGTAGGCAATAAAAATAAAAGAGAAGAATTAGACAGATCAATGTAATGTTTTATTATTTGCATCAAAATTTGAGGTTGATTCCAGACGTTTTGGATCACTGACTGCACCTCTGATATTTTGTTATTCCTGATTCAGTTGAAATAGGATTTTTTTGTGCAACATTAAACAGTTTTATAGCACCCCCACCTCCCAAAAAACCCCAAACAAACGAGAAGAAATTATCTTGAAAGAACAATTGGTTGTTGCATAACAATTATTGTTTTTTTTTTTTCTGTTAGGTTAAAATCTGTACCAATTGAGTATTGAAGATTTTATACAAAAAAACTGATTATAAATGAGCTGATGGTAGGTGTGGCGCTCCACCTCAGATGCAAAAAAATCTCACTGGTCTAGCACTAGTAAAAAGGGGATAGACTTCCTTGCTCTCCGGCTGATACCAACAATAGGTCAATCAACTGTTTTTTTCTAATTGTTACATTCTCACTGAATCTCTAAATTTCATATATATTGGCCTGCAATGTGACTCATCTAACCTTCCTCGCAGTCTGGCTGATACTGACAATAGGTCACTCTGTCTACCTTTATTATTATTATTACAAAGGCTTTCTCACTGAATCTCTAACTTTTTTATATATTGTCCTGTGATGTGACTCAACTAACCAGCCAATGAGCACCGTGACAGGTCAACTCTGGTTGGTAGATAATAATTTTTTTTTTGGGGGGGGGAGTAACAATAATTAAAGTTCCAATTACCATTGAACTGGGAAAACAAGGCAACAAATGGTTGTAACTCAAATACAAACCCGAATGCTACAAAGTCCACTGCAAAATGACAAAGTATATATAAGACTCCACAATGTCATTCAAATCAAGCAGCCAAGCAGAACTCAAGGAATGGAATCACCCAAATCACCCAGATTCATGGATGGATCATTCTTGATTCCTATTTATACCAGCTGTCTTGGACACTGCTTGAGTGGTACTTAGTTAGCTGCTGTTATTAAAACCAACAGTAAACTAACTGACTTCAATACACCACTTGAGGAGTGAAGATAAAAAAAAACATAAAGACTATAAAGGTTTATTATTACAAAGGCTTTCTCTCAGATTCTCTAACTTACCCATAGATTGGCCTGCCATGTGACTCAACCAACCAACCAATCAGTGACCTCCATGACATGTCAAACTAGGGTCAAAGCTTGTCAATTATATTGTTTGAACCTTTGTTTTTCAATGACTTCTTACATTTAAACATTTTAGATTCTAAACTACATTAGAAAATTGAATAATTGTGTTGTTATTATATTACCTTTGATCTCTATGTAATGATTGCCAGAGTTTTTGATATTTAATACACTTCCTTGGAGTAATGTCCATCACAGACAATAGCAATAGGACAACTAATCAGCAGTCGAGACAATAGTGTCTAGGTGTGATAACCATCTGGTGTAAGCATGGTTGACGCAATATTTTTAAAGGCCAAACAAATTTCATCATACACCCCGAAAATAAATTCATATTTCTGCATGCCACCGCAAATGACCTAATCTAAGGAAAAAATAGATATCAGTTATACCCTGTCTCTCCAGTTGAAAACTGTGACTGTATGGTAAATGAAAGGAAGCTAAAGTGGTTGTTTCGATTAATTTGTGTCACATCCTGCTTGTGCAGAGCGTTTGGTAAATAGATACATACATACATACATACATACATACATACATATATATAATCAATAGTAATTATATTATGGATTTGGACTCATAACTTAAAGTTTCAAGGTTATGCAATCCTCAGATGAGTCAAATGGTTGAGATCTTAAAAACCAGTAGTCAAATGTTGAGATTTTAAAAACTAGTAGTTTTTTAGCATTTATATAAACGTGAAGCGATGATATATTTGACTCATCTGAGGATTGCATAACCATGAAACTTTAAGTTATGAGTCCAAATCCATAATATAATTACTATTGATTATAAATCTGCTCTGCTTTATTAGCATTGAGCACCTTTTCATGCCAATACTTTTCTCATTTATTCTCTATTCATTATATATTGCATATATTATATATATATACATTTATACTTTTGTAGTTAATTGTGTTAACAACATGTTAGCATAGATGTATGAAGAACCACTCTTCCAGACACCGCTTCTGACTATCGTTGTATTGATAAACAATTCAAACAGTCTTATACAATACCAATCTCTCATGTTATAGTTTCAAATCTGATAAAAGTTTTTCTTGTTAATATTTAGAAAGTAATGTAATTTTAAAATCTGTATTCACTCAGACAAATGCAAATAGAATGAGAAATTTTAGAGTCACAACCACCCAATAATTTTATGCAACTGATGCAACAATTATAAATACATTTTTGCAAAGGATTCGATTGGATAATATTTTAGAAAAGGATAAAGAATACTTTTGGCCTGCAAGATGCTTGATATGGTCTGTAGAATGAAACATATCTTGAGTGAAGATACTGTAAGAATGAAGCACAAAATTGGTAAAAATATCAATTTTTGTTTTTCCTGAGTTTTTGTTTTTGAATCAGATTCATGTTATCTTTTTTCATTTTTTTTTTTTTAAACTTTGGCAGTCAGTTATTTGTTTGGCCGATTGACATATCTTACAAAGAATCTATTGCTTCTGGATAATTTCTTTTTCCTTTCGAAATTTATTGTATCTTTTACTATTTTTATTTTATTTTCAATAGTTGCTTGTCCTGTGTGAGTTTTATTTGTCCTGAAAATTGCAGAGATAGCCAACACAATGCAACATCAAAAATAGATGGCAAATGACAAAATAAAAATAAAAAAAAAACTGTCCATTTACTGAAAAGAAAGGAATAAACAATGGGAGATTCTAAAACTGGTGATATGTTACAATAAATTGGTAAAAAAACAAAAAAGAAACAAAAATGGAATCACAGAAGTATTTGACTGACTTTATTAATCACAGTGTCGAACTGATAATGTTTTATTGAATTATTTTTTAAAGTCATAACTTTACCATTTCTTAGCCGGCTTGGTGTTTGTTATTTGAAACTTGTTACAAAATCCTTTTCTAAGTTATTTAAAAAACAAGTTGAAAGTTTTGCAATATTTTTGTAATGTCTGGCACAGTTTGGTTAGTTCTGGATGGTTTTGGTGATGTCATGAAAGTGACAAACCACACTGGACTGGGAGATGCTGAGCCCCCTTGATACTCTCTGTTTGCTACTTGCTGGACTTTTCTCTATGGCTTAGAACATGACCTCAGAATCTAGGCATATTTGACCATGTCTGTGTTAACAAAAGATTTTTATAGTAAAACAAAAAAAGTACTATTAAAAAAAATATAGCAAGTGTTGGAATTCATTATAATTGTTATCAAACATTTACAAATGGATTAAATTCGGCATTAAATAACCTCTGAGAGGTTGATATGCCACTAAATAAACTAAACCAATCTGAAGTGTATCTTTGTGTCTGTTAGTCATTAGAAATGTTTGGCATAGAGCAGTGGTTAGCAAAAGACCAGATACATAGTAAGATACTATATGCACATACTATAGACTAGACACATAGAGCAGTGGTTAGTAAAAGAGCTTCATACTCCAATTCTATTCATACAGTTCTAGCCTTGTGCCAGACTAGATCATAGATATTAGTGACATGTGGGAAAGAGGAATAAAAGCTCTGGATAATTTTAGTGAGGTCATTGCTGATTTTGGGAAAGTTTATAAATAAAAGTGATGATTTCTCACACATCTTATAATATCATAGTCCAACAAAGGTGATGGACCACACTAGCTTGCTTGATACTCTTTGTGTGCTACTAGCTGGATTTGTCTCTTTGGTTTTGAGCACAACCTCGGAATATAGGCCTATCTGACCTTGCCTGATTGGTGAGGTTCATGCCACAGTTTGGCAGCTGCAGATGCTTTTGATGAGGTCATGAAAGTGATGACCCACACTGGAAAAAAATTTGAATACCATCAAGAATGATGATAAAATCCAACCAACCAATATTGAGCTTCATGGCTTCTTAAGGAGGCAATAAAGTGTGTTGGTTTGTGTTTTTTGTTTAATGGCATATCAACCTTCATGGTTTACTTAATACCAAAGCCATCCTTGCAGTAGAACAGTAGTGGTAATATTTAATCCATTGCTGGGTGGATGAGGACGTTCATACCTTTCCCAAGAGTATTAGTCCAAAAGAGAACATAATAACATGACTTAAAGGCTCCAGTAATGAAAATCTGTAAAAAACGAACAGTCCATAAAAGTTTGTTTATATATCCACTAAGAGAATGATAAAATAGATAAGACAAATAGAAATATAATTATTTTGATTATGTGAATGATGATAATAGTTTTTTTTCTTTGTTTAATGGTAGATAAACCTTCATGGGTTATTTAATGCAAAACCCATCCATGTAGAAGAACTGTAGTGGAACTATTTAACTGTAGCTGATGGGATGGGTTCATACTTTTCCCAAAAGTATCAGTTCAAAAGTGAACATGACAGTGCGACTGAAGTTTGAACTACAATATCCCAGTCCAGTATATTAGCCACTATGCCAATAGGATAACCCACCCACCACCAACCACCCTTAAGCGATTTGGACCAAAAAAGTTACTAAAAAGAACTATTAAAGAAAAATTACAATAGATTAAAAAAAAAAACATTAAGCTCAAGAAGCAATGCTTTCCAGAAAATGAAGAAACATAAGTCCCAACGAATAAGAAACCCCTTTAGTTATAAATCAAACAGGGGGCAGCACTGTATTCATATATATTGTATTGGATATCATTCTTTTGCTATGGAAGGACAGACATGTAACAAACAAGAGGTCACATTCAAAATGACAGCTAAGGAAAATCAAATAAATCATTTTTATGATCACGATTGATAAAGACAGAGAGAATGATATGTAGGAAAAGACTTATGAGAATGCTAGAAAAAAGAGATAGAAAGAAAGAAGCAAGCTGAGGGAAAAAAACAGAGAATGATGAAAAAGACTAAGAGAATGCAAGAAAAAAGCGTGAGAAAGAAAGAAAGAAGCTGAGAGAAATAGCAAAATTTGAAAAAAGAAAAATGGAATGTGATTAAAGAGGTAGAAGAAAAGTGGTGTTTTCTTTGTGTTTTGTTTCGGTTTTTGTATTTTTAAATTATAATTTTCAAGGAAGTAATGCTGGAGAAGAGAATAGTATTATAAAAAGAAATTGAGGAGTAAGGAAAAAACAAATATGTATAATCAAACATAGAAATACTCAGGGAAATTGAAAAGAGGTGAAAAATTAGAGGAAAAAAAAGTGGTTAAATGAAAAATAGAAAAATATCTAAGAAAAAAGTTGACATTATATAGAAATGGAAACTATACATACATAAAGGGCAGTTGTGTCTGTGTGTGCGTGTATGTATGTATGTATGTCCAGATGAAACTACAGAAATAAAACAATTAACGGCAAAGTAAATACACATTCACTATTCCCAGATTTTGCTTTTTAAACAAAATTAATGAAGATTTGATTTATATTCATGAAGATAATTGAAAAATAAAATTTAAATAGTAACCGCATAGATTTGTTTTACATTTAATATTTTAAATAGGAGACACTGATTTTTTTTTTCCGACTATCTGTGCAGTTTTTTTCCTGATTCTACACAAGTCCAAATCAACATCTGTAATAATGGATCTGTGAGACTAACTTTTTGCCCCAATCCTTCTACCCAGGTGATGCTGGGTAGCCACTTTTTTGTTCTCGTTACCTTCTTTTTGCCACATCTTATTACTTCTTTATGATAAAAAAGATACGCATCAAGATTAATAATAATGATAGACAAATCTTATTCTAAAAAAAATATGTGGATTAAATAGAAAAAAATAAGTATTATTTGGATTATTCGGACTATTGTCCTCATCTTTATTATTATCTACACAACGTTTCGGCTGATGTGCTCTCTGGCCTTTTTTAGGTATTTCTTGTTGGACTTGGGAACCTTGTCGAACTCGGAAAACTACTCGTCATACCTGGGAACATTCTCTTCAAACTCAGGAACCTTCTTGTGGAAGAATTCCTTCAAAGGGAAGGTTCCCAGGTTTGAGGAGGGGGTTTCTGAGTCTGACAAGAAGAAGGCCGGAGGGAATATCAGATAAAATGTTGTGTAGATAACAATAAAGATGAGGACAATAGTCCAAATAGTTCAAATTATCAAGCTTCATCTAAAAAATTCAAAGAAATAGAAAAAATATGTTAAAAAAAAATTTGAATGCTTAACAAGAACAAATAAAATAAAACACATTCAGATTAGAATAACCCAACAAGGGTTGACATGTTGTAAATCCAACCAACCAGTCAACTAACCAAATATTTTTATAATGCTACTATATTGAATACAATCAAGATATCAGTCTGGCAGATATGAAGTATAATTATCTGCTATGTATTTCCATGAGGTGTACTTTAGTTGAGTACTAGCTTCTACTTATTTGTCTCATTTGAGTAAAGAGCTCTTAAGAATATTACACTAAAAGGAGACTTAGCTTAAAGCAATTATCCGTAATTGGATCTAAGCAAAAATTCATTATGTCTTGAATAATTTCTAGCAAAATCTTTTCTTTAAACATGGAGATAAAGAAATTAAATGATGTTATGATAAAGGGATTTTTTTCTCTCTGCTTTTTCATCGTCGGAAGCAACAGATGCCAATATCAAATTTCTTTGCTGAAAAATCAGTCTCAGATCCTATGATTTTTTTTTTTTCACAAAGGATGCTCGGTAAGTAAAGCTTTCTATGGATTTCCTCAGAAACTGCAACATATACAGGGAATTTGGAAGCACATAGTGTAATGGATAGAGCTGCAGGAAATGGACTTGTTGACCCGAGTACAGATCCTGGACGAAGCTTTGAGCATTTCACATAGCACTAACACTCTTGGGAAAGGTATGCATCCAACTACTCTCCCTTCAGCTATGGATAAATAATAGGGCAGTCTGGGCTCTTTAAAATTGGTTTGGTAACCAGTGTAGGAGAAGGAAAACTGATTTCAAACCTGTTAAACTCTGCTTAAGAAGTTGACCTTGCGTCACATCCTGCTCATGCAGGCGGATTGGTAAATATATGTACAGGGAATGCAATAGCATGATTGGATAGAGCAAGTTTTCAGCTATACAATTCTTTTTTGTTCCACATTGGCTATGCATTTTGACTAGTGATGAATTAAAAGCTGCATATCACGAGTTTGTTGCTCTGAACATAATGCTGTCAATTATGTTGGCCCACAATTTCAATTAAGTTTGGTTGGATTTTATGGCATGTCAAACCTTGTTGGGTTATTTTATGCCAAAGACGTTTTCTTTTATTCATTTTTGATGGGTATTCTAATTTTTTTTCAAAACGATAATAACGGTAATATTATAATAGAGGTGATTCTATAGCCCGGTGTTCCAACTTGTAATGGAAGTTTCATGATATTCTTGGAGTAATTGGCGCATGTTATACACAAATAATTACAGTAGTCTTTTCAGAAGATTTTGATTGACTTTGGAATTATTTTCCAATTTAAAATGTTGTCCTAACCTTTTGGCTCAAAGCTGATAAGAAAAACAATGATGGAATAGGGGACAGGGGTAAGTAATGATACCTGTGAAATTATATAAATTCTTATTTTTAATCAGTACTAACCGATAAAAATCTGAACAATGCAAAATTTAGGTTAAATTTAGTTGCTACAAATTCTAAAAAGTCAGTGTATATTGTACACAAGAATTTCTTTTTTCCAAAGTTAGGGATGTATGTGATACATGAATCTGATGGGGAATGTGGAGTGCCCCTTCATCAGTATTACTCCCAGGTCCACTCCGATCTGTAGTGTTAGTACCTGTTAGGATCCCATCTATGGGTTGAATAGAAAAAAAATGTGTTTAAAAAAATTGAGTACCCATCAAGAATGAATAAAACAATGGCATACGTTGGGTTGACATGCCATAAAATCCAACTGACCTCACTGTAAACTAAGTGTTTGTTATACACAAATAATTACGGAATGCTAAAAGCTATATCCTGCATGAAATTCTTAGAGACATTTCCAGGTGATAAATGTAAGGGATACCTGTGATTATTGTTAATGATGATAATGGTAATAGCAGAGGTGATTTATTATTTAAGGCAATCAGTTGAAAGGTTGATTGTACACAATTAATTACAGAATACTAAAACGTATATCCTTCATGAAATTCTATGAGACTTGGAAATCTTTTTGTAGAATTTTATTTGAAAAAAAAATTTTATAAATGATAAAAGATTTTTTCAAAAGTTAAATTATTTGAATAAAATTTTTGGTACTTATTCATAATGATTAATTAAATCCAAATTGGACTGATTAACCTTATTTAGTTATTTTTATTCTTTGCGACTTTTCCAGGTGATAAATGTAAGGGATACCTGTGATTATTGTTAATGATGATAATGGTAATATCAGAGGTGATTTATTATTTAAGGCAATCAGTTGAAAGGTTGATTCCTTATCCATTTTATGTTGAAGGGCAAAATTCAGTGTGGAACTCCATTCAGTAGATGAACTAGAAAACTAGGGAAATGATTAGCACACCTCTTGAGATTCTGTAGCCAAGTGCTCCAGTCTGTAATGGGAGTTTCATGATATCCTCGGAGCATATTAATCCTATCTTGAAGAAGTTCCTCTGACAACCAGTTAGGTTCTAAATCGCATCTCAAGATTTCCTCATTAGTGTGAATTGTGGAGTTGATCTTCAATGGCTTCTCTTCATTCCTTTGTGATTCCACACTCCCCTGGGGGCAGAAACCATTATGGCTCCCAGTCAAGCAAAAATAAGGCATTTATACATCACTGATCCACAACCAAACCCGCAGCCTTAGGAAACCGAGGCAAGAGTGATACTCAACTGATTCTGACTGCCTCAAGCTCAAAGATGTTTGATACTTCATTTCATTCAGTGATTAATGTATCAATTCTTTAAAATCAAAACTCAAAACCAAGACTGAATTACAGCAGATGTGATACATTAAATTAGGCAATCAGTTATTTGAGTTTGAGCCATAAAGTCACATTTTATGAACTGGTTTACACGTACCATCAAAAATGATGGATGTATTTCAACAATTTTAAAATTATTTTACTTAAACATTTTCTTGTTTATGATAAATTTTATTACTAAACTGAGTAAACATAAAAATGATTCCTGGCCCGTCTACTTGTCATAAATGAAAACAATTATGTATGCATATATATACACCCACATATATACATACATGTATATATGTATATATATATATGCATTTGTATATATGTGTGTCTGTATATATATATATGTATGTGTGTGTATACATGTATTTATGTATATGCATATGTTTATGTATATATGAATGTGTATTTATATATATATGCATAAATTAAATGTGTATATATATATGCATAAATTAAATGTGTATATATATATATACATATATAAATATATATATATATAATATTAAAATTGTAAAAATTCTAACTACCTATAACTTATATATTTTGACCAATCACTTGCCAAAACCTATATATATATATATATATATATATATATATATATATATATATATATATATATATACATATGTATTGATAGACAAAGAATTAAAAAGTTGAGGTAAGCAATCAGATATCTTTTGAACATGTGCTAATCCAGCGTATTGCTTGTATCAACAGATGAATTCTCAAATGCATATAAACTTTAAAAAGATATCTCTCCCTCTCTGTCTGTCTGTCTTTTGTCTGTCTGTCTGTCTGTCTGTCTTGCACAGAAGAATAATCTTTCACTCGCCACTCTAGAATATATGCACCCTCCTGCAAGTATTTAAGTTTTAATGTAATAAAATATTACATTAAATTAGAAAGGCTAATGAAACTGAATAAGAATACAGATAAAAAGATGTGAAACAGAAGGAGTATAATAAAAATACTGAAACTTACTCTTCCATCACTCTTGTCTTTCATATTTTTCTAATTTAAGTTTAGTTAAAAGAAGAAGTAAAGAATAAATTGACAGTTATATCTTGTTATGGATTTCATTTAAGATTCATTGAAGAGATTTTTGCTTATATTCAGTTAGAAATCAATAATACTAAGCACATATTTATTAAATCGATATTTTAATATCACACATAAACCGCTATGTATATATAAATATAATTGCATGTTGTCAGTATGTAGACACAGTATTAATAATGTAAAATAATTTTATTAATAATTGAGGTTTAAATAAAGATAAAATCATGGACAATGTGATGTCAATAACTAAGGGAATTGTGACTTGAGTAATAATAGAGTTTCAGTTACAGACAGAAAAACACACAATCTCCATTATAATAAGATATACAAAAATCACTTTATATAGATGATTCCGCATTTTCAACATATAAAAATACTTAGTTTATTATATATAAGTTCTTGTATAACTATGTATATGTCCATGCTGGATAGGTAAATAGCAATAAAAAGCTAAGCATAATATACATCCAGCTGGTTCAATAGTACTGACATGGCTACAACTTGAAAGAATTTCAGTTCCATTTTATCAAATCAGATTTCAATATAACAAGCAATTTCAGTAGATGAGATATTGCTTCTGAGATATGAACTGAAATGTATGTCTACTAAATTTCAGAGTCTTGGAATCCATTCTAGGTGTGCATAAATCTTTAGCATATATTGTTTTGTTTTCTATCTATTGATGAGAATAATATACAAGCACGATATATTAAATAGATACCAATTATTTGATATTTGCTGGTCAACCTGCAAAATCCTACATTATTCAGCTCTATGCAGATTTTGGATCCTGTGTGGAGGACCTATCAGGAGCAATAATCGACGGGGATGTTTGCTGAAGGAAAGTCATAGGAATCCATACTGTGTGACCTGATGATGATTTGATATTTAATAAAGATGTACTTGTTGACTACCAATTTATGACAGAAATTCAGGAAAAATAACTGCACAATTATTTCACCATTCTTCATATTTCAGGAAGACAGGAATTATCAGATTTCAAATGATGTATTGCAGATCAATCTAAAAGTAGAATCACTATTAAAAGAAAAAGTCACTTTTTAAGTTGATCAATATAGAAGAAAGAAAGAATTTGAAATTAAAATGATGGACATAAACGTGAAATTTTATACATTTTACTCTTTTCAGATATTCATTTACTTAATTTCTAAATATTGAAATTAAAAATTGTCATATAGTACTAGTAATTATATTCGGGCCAGGTTAGCTCAGTTGTAGACTGTTCGACTAGAAACCACAAGGTTCCTAGTTCGATACCAGCCCTCGCTAAGTCGGTGTATGAGTAGCAGAGGATCTGTGCGGTAAAGTAAGGAGCTGATAGTAGGTGTGGTACAACACCTCAGACACTAAAAAATCTCCTTGGTTTAGTGCTAGTGAAAAGGGGATAGACTCCCTCACTGATTGGCTCATACAGACATTTGGCCACCCCGACGACTTACTAGTAATTATATAGTGATGCACTGTATATGATAAGTGTTAAGTTTAAAACCTTTATGAAAATTTAGAATAATTGAGTATTTTTAAATTTAAGAAATGCACATCCAATGCCAAATTTTTTGCACTTAATAAAAAACAAAAAATTTATGTAGAGACATTTAAAACTAGTAAAATAACTTTGGAATGGTTGTTTTTAGCAAGCCTATAATGTTTTTGTTGAAATGTTTGAGGCTTGATGTGTATAATTTTGATCTTTTGGATTGTTGCGCTTTATGGTGTTATGTAAAACCACATTTTGGCCGCTGTATTCTTTTATGTTTCTAGATGAGGTCAACAGCCCAAAAAATAAAAATCATGAGCCTATATTAATTAATTTATTTATTTATAAGATACCACTGTATTCAACGAAGGAACAGTCATAGTAATGATAAAGGAAGTTTTAGAGAGCCATGATTGGCTACATCCTGACATGGCACATTCTATTCTATGTTTGTTTATGTTAAAGTTTTTAATGCTTAATATTGTGATGTATAATTGTCAGGTAGAACTTTGGTGTTGGGTTTGTTTTAGTTGTCGATATCAATTTGAGGAACAAGGTGTGTTCTTTTGAAATTTGTTTCAACTTCTGTAAAATTACATATATAATAACCTGAGCTACTGCATACACACACACACACAAAAAGACATAAAATGCCATTTATAGATTATTTTCACATTTTGGATATTTATTGAACAAAAGAATAAAAACTGAAAAAATAATTTCATTACTGAAATTCTAAAATGTTGTTGGCCAATTTTTAATTATTGATTGGCAACTAAAAACTTTATGGCAAAATTTCTTCTTCAAAATTAATTAGGAATTTGTTCTTTTTGAAAACTAAAAATTGGTTTGTTATTGTAGCAGAACTATTTGACAGGAATGCTTTTGGGAGAAGAAGAAGAAGAAAATACTGAGAATGATTATGAATGAAAGAATGAAACAGTTCTATGAAAGAAAAGATGAAGACAACGGATTTCAAGCAATGAAAGACGGACAGACAGAATAAAAGGAAGAAATGAAAGGAAGTAACTCAATAGAAAAAAAAAAAGAGAATTTTTAAACAAAGATAGAAGTATGAATTGTACAAAAGGAACATGGTTAGTTTGAAAGAGAAAGAAAAATAAATCCAAACAAATCAATGCCAAAAGCAGGGGGGGGGTGCAATGAATCTGATATTTAAACAAAATAGAAATACTGAAAAATGAGCAACAAAAAAATAAGTGGGGTCGAAAAAAAAAAAAAAAGAAAGAAAAACTGAGAGACCTCTCAAAGAAGTTTTGACTAGCGAGAAGAGGGCCCCTTTGGTTTGAATTCAGAGTTTTCCTTCTCCTAGACCAGTTTCCATACCACTGAGAAAAGTGGAGAGTAGGGGGAAGGGGTGGAGGAGCTCTCAAAGAGGTTTGGCTAATGAGAAGAGAGACCCTTTGGTTTGAATTCAGGGTTTTCCTTCTAGACCAGTTTCCATACCAAGGTTAAAGAGCCCAGTCTCACCTACTATTTATCCACAAGTGGAGTAAGAATAGTTGGATGTGTACTTTTCCCAAGTGTATCAGCACTATGTGAAATGCAATCAGTCATGTCCAGGATTTGAACTTGTCTCACCATATCCATTTCCTATGATGGTAACCATTAAAACATGTGCCTCTGACAAATGAAAAATTGGAGGCATAATACGAGGTGTGTGTAAAAACAATTCATTTAAAATCCAAACAACAAACTAAATGTATTCTCCTCCAAAGTAGTCCTCTTTTGAATCTAATGCACTTTCCCATCCTTCTCTGTCACACTTCTTTGCCCTGCTGGAAGGATTCTTCTGGTATGTCCCTCAGCTCTGTCATTACAGATCTATTGATGGCCTCAACACATTCAAAATGGGTCCTCTTGAATGAGCCTCTTCAGCTTGGGAAGCACACGGTAAGGGACGGTAGTTGTGGCAGGACAAATTATGACCTTTTTTCTTTTTCCGAAGCTGTAGGGGCTCATCAAGGGGACCAGTTTTGAATGTGTTGAGGCCATCAAGAGGTCCATAATGACAGAGCTGAGAGACATACCAGAAGAATCCTTCCAGCAGGACAGAGAAGTGTGACAAAGAAGGATGGGAAAGTTCATTAGATTCAAGAGGGGACTACTTTGGAGGAGAAAACATTTAGTTTGTTGTTTGGATTTTAAATGAATTGTTTGTGACAACAGTCTCATTACTTTTCAGACACACCTCGTAAGTTGTCAGGAGAGAAATATAAAAATAGCAAATAGTGACAAGAATGAGAAAAGAAGATAATAAAATAAAAATCTTTTTATTTATAGGAAAAATGAACAATTCCTGTAACTAAAAAAAGCAACTTAAGCTAAAAAGAATTAAAAGTTATGATGAAACAAAATGCTGATGACATAGCAATGATATTTTTGATCAGTGTGATTTATAAGGGAAGGTTTAGCTCAGTCAGTTGAGAACCTGCCCAAGAATTGTAAGGTTCTGCATTCGATACCGGTCCCTGCCAACTCAATGCATGAGTAGCACAGATTGGGTAATCTGATCTCTGAGGAAAGGTAGGGAGCTGATGGTAGGTGTGGCGCTCCACCTCAGCAAAAACAATGTCCCTGTGCTAGCAAAAAGGAGGTAGACTCCCTCACTGTCCCATTGATACTGACAATAGGCCAATTTGCCAACTTTGATTTACTTAATATATTTACAAACCCCTCCACATGAGTAGGATGCAATACAGGGTCAGTTTCTTAAGCATATTTTAACAGGTTTGAAATCAGTTTCCTTTCTAAACTGGTTGCCTAACCAAGCCTGAAAAGTCCAGTCCACCCCACTATTTACCCAAAACTGAAGGGAGAATTGTTGGATTCATACCTTTTTCAAGGGTAGATGTATGTGTGTGTGTGTATATATATATATATATATATATATATATATATACCCCGCTGCATCAGTAGGATGGTTGCCTAACCAAGAGTGAAGAGCCCTACTATTTACCCAAAACTGGAAGAAGAATTTTTGATTCATACCTTTCTCAAGGGTATTAATATATGTATGTATATGTTGCTTTCATAAAAGTAAAATAATGAAAAAAAAAAAATGAATGGTCTTGATAGAGAAAAAACATTAAGATACCAGGGTGAGTCAAAAGTTTTGCAATTTTTTGTATGTGTTAGTTTGCAGATTGTATATTATGGGAGGTGTTTATGGTGTAATACTTATGGAAATGATGAACAGAGTTCTAATCCTGGACATGGCTGTTTGCATTTTACTTAATGTTAATACCCTTGGGAAAGATATGAATTGAATTACTCTCCCTCCAGCTATGGGTAAATAGTAGGGCAGATGGGCTCTTTAACCATAGTATGGCAACTGGTCTAAAAGAACAAAATCTCTGAATTCAAACCTGTTCAAGTCTGCTTAAAAATGACCTTGTGTCACATCCTGCTCATGTGGAGGGGTTGGTAAATACAGATATTACATTACCAAAGTAGTTCAAGCCAGTGATGGTGACGGCCATGGTTGGTAGTATTGTGGTATTGAGCTTATACATAGTTGTATAAGAGAAATGTCCTAATAGGAAAATAGAATTTTAGTAGATAAGAAGTTTTCAGAGGAAAGTATAAATATTTACATGTTGAGCATCTTCTCGTGTGCTGTGCCATGCAATACAAAATGCTGAGGACTCACCTGAATAAGCTCAGCAAAAGCATCCCAAGTTGCTGAATTGTGCCTCACATTACCAAAATATTGCAAAACTTATGACTTACCCTAGTATCTTAGAAATATCATTTGAAAAAGGAAGCTTTCCCTATTCCTACTAAAAGACATGTCTGGATATGTTTCAATTTTTCAATCTGATGGCAAAGAAAAAAAAAATTCAATTTTTACTACAATGTTTAAAAGATATAAACAAGTAATTATCTTTTAAAAAATGGAAAAAGAAAAATCACTGAAGTACAATAAAAAAAAATTCCCAAGAAATAATCCATAAATCATTTAGCAAACTTTTTTAAAAATCATTTTGCAGGGAGAGAAACAGTAATTTTCCTTCAAATGAACATTGAAAAGAGCTGAATTTAATAAAACTGTAAGAGGTAAAATGTAATAAATACAAATTATTTTTATTTGCAGGAAACATTTTTTTATTTCTAACATCTGAGGATGTTTGCATTTCCTCTTTCCATGGATAATTTGGAAAGATTCAAACCAATAAAAAAAGACTTTAAAATGCTTAATGCTGTAGAATCTATTTATACATCTGTGTATTGTAGCTATGATAATATATAAGCATACATAACATACACATGCATATAGTCACACATACAAACACACACATATATATATAAATATATATGTATATATATATGATCCTCTTGTTTTCTTCATCTTCCTCTACTTCTGTTCTTTTTTTCCATTTCTTTCACATCTTTTTTGTCCCTTGCATTGCATCTATGCATATATAACAACACAAGCACATAGTCATATATATATATATATATATATATATATATATATTAAAAACTCTTTTTTTCATCTCCCTCTGCTACAACTACTCTTCTTTTTCTTCCCCTCTTGATATATTTTTCCTTCCTTCTATATTTCATTGTATCTATAGTACATAAGCATACATAACATATGCATGCACATAGTCATCTATCTATCTATCTATCTATCTATCTATATATATATATATATATATATATATATAGATATGTGGAGAAACATCAACATCTTTTAGACTAAGATTAAATAACCACAAATCCACAATAAAACTCAAATCCCTGCATAGTACAATAGCACTTCACTTTAACACCCTACCACACAACCTTACACACCTCAAATGCATTCTAATAGAACATGCATTTCCAACAACGCAATCTCGAAAACAAGCAGAAACTAAATGGATTCTAAAATTACAAACTCCCGTGAGGGGACTGAACGCTGACATCGGAATACTCCATTATTATAAATTTTTACAGACGCTACCACTGTCAATAACAACAGAGACAAAAGATCCATTGAACAGGAACAACAGTCATTTGATAAAGGGTATCTAACGAACCTGAAAATTTATGATAAAAAATAGTGAATCCAATACTCCATAACATTGAGTTCATTCATTTATTTTTAAATGCTTCGTAATAACGCCCAACTTAAAAAAAACATATATATATATATATATATATATATAGTCTTGTTTTCTTCACCTCTCTCTACTTTTATTACTACTCTTACTTTCTTTTCTTTTTCTTTGACTCTTCTTTGATATCTTTTTCCTTCCTCCTATATTACCAACTGCCCTTTTCTACTTTTTCTCATCTTCTTCCTCCTCTCTTATTTCTATCACTCTTCTTTCAGATTTTATTGTTTCCCTCTTTATTATCAACTCCTTTTTTTCTTCCTCTTCTTCATCTACTACTACTTTCTGTCTTTCTTTCACTTTTCTTTAATATATATATATATATAGAGAGAGAGAGACTTCCAAAGAATTTGATATCCTTTGAGTTGTACACGGTCTTTCAGAAAAATTGATATAATTTGTAATCTGATAACTTGACCTATTCTTGTTCAAATGATCTCAAATTTTGACAGCCTATAAAGTCACATGTCAGAATTCTACGTTTAATGTTTAAATGTCTTTTCTTTTTCATTGAATGGTATAGAAATATCTATACCCAAAAAGAAAAACAGTAAACATAGAATTTTAGATTATTCTTGCTCATGCTGTTAAAATTTGACATTATTTGAAGGAAAATTGGTCAAGTTATTAGATTGTGAAATGATATCTACTTTCTAAATCACTATATGTATATATATATATATATATATATATATATATATATATATATATATGTAATTGATATCAATAATATAGTTTTTATTTATGAATAAAGAGTTCTCAATATCAGTGATAAGCCTATATATCTAAGTTAGGATAGTGTAGACATAGAGTCAGGTGTACTTGGTAATTGTCAGTTTTTCACCTATGCAATCATTACACCAAGTCTTGGTCCAATGATCACATAGGCAAGAAACCGACATTTACCAAGCACAATTGTTTCTATGTGAATGCTATCCTAGCATACATTATATATATATATATATATATATATATATATATATATATATATATATATATAAAGGACTTCTGGAATAGGAAACTACCTACCTAGGTTTCAACTAAAAGCTCATCAGGATAATTCTGACTGGAGTAGGTTTGTGCAAACAACTTTTATTGTTGTGAGTGGTCACCATAAGGAATAGAAATTAGCATAAAAATTAAAAGTTAAAAATTAAAAGCATGAAAAGAAATTATAAAGCAACTATATTTCATTGGCTAAGAAGCCAGACCCTTTAGTGTCTGCAGGTGTTCAAAATTTCAGAGTGTAAGAATAGCCTTCTTCTGTTTATTTAGAATGGCTTTTTGCCCGTACCTAATTTTGGTGAATTAGGCGGGAATACCTCGAGGTACATTTCGGCTATTAGGTCTGTGCGTGATTTGAAACCGGACTTGAACTTCTTAGATTTTTATGATTTGTTTAGAGTAGGTTAACATTCCTCTTCTAGTGACTAGAAGAGGAATGATCTAAGAAGTTCATCGGCCTGTCAGCTTGGCAGTCCGGTTTCAAATCACGCACAGGGCGGTCTTCCGATCTAAGCTCTGCTGATGAGGCCTAATAGGCCGAAATGTACATACAGAGATGATTTTTCTCGATTTGTTTAGCCATACATTTAATAGTATTCCCGCCTAATTCACTAATTTTCAAATTAGGTACGACTCCAATTAAACACTTATTCTCCAATATATATATTCATTCCACATCATGTAAACACGCAACACGAGAATACAGTTTAAAAAAACACACACATTCAACCATTTACACCATTTCTGTCATTTAAAAAAAAACATTTCGTTTATCTGATGAATGCTTTTAGCAAGAAACCATTGGTAGTAATATCATTCCCAAATAAATAAATAAAAGCTAAAACTTTTATTTGTCACTTCATTCAACTATATATATTATATATATATATATGCATACTTCAGGGTAGTTCAAAAGTTTTGTCACCTCGTACATTCTGTTTTAATTTTTATCATTTTTTCTTTTAATAATATGTGAGTTATGTAATTATTCTAACTCTAAAAAAAATCATTGAAAAAGAAATTATTTTCTAGAAGTTTTACCTATTTAAAATATGTAGGGGTGACCAGACTTTCAGACAACCCTGTATGTGTGTGTATACATACCTGTATATATGTGCATGTATGCATGTCTAATTTCAATAAATTGTGTATTTGCTTATATATGGTTATTCCTATCTTTCCATAACGTCCTATCTCTGAAAATAATCCAAACCCAAAGTAAAAAAAGAATAAAGATTTTAAATTAAAAAAAAAATGAAAAGACACAAAGAAAAAAAAAAACTAGATGTATATTTTCTATGTGAAAGCTAATGTATATCATGGGTGAGCTTTTCTTGCCTGTAATTCAGTATTTATGAGAGAAAATAATACTAATATTACAGACAATTTATTCATGGATTCTTCGTCTTCCTTTACTTGTATATTTTTTACTTTTTTGAATATTATCTCTATTTTTGGTTTTGTTTCTTATTTCATCTTATTTGATTTTCTGTCATTCTAAGAAGAGTAGCGTTTTGTCAGTTATTTTTAATTTTAAATTATTAATCCACATGACATCATGATTTGAATATTTTTCTTTACAAAACCAGCTTTCGTACATTGTGACAACATGGTGGGTTGGATAAATCAGTGTCACGATGCCTCTGCCTCTGTCCCCCCCACCCCCGAAAAAAAATGAATAAATAATACTTATCTTCCAATGAGTACTAGGAATTTTGATATTGAAAATTAATATGGAAACACTCCATCATATGCCAAGATAAAACGCTGCATGTATTTTCACATTTATTTTTTGTCAATGATACACCAAAATAAATGAAACTTTCAAGGGAGTTAACTTGAAAAAGAAATATTGAACTACTTCCCTTGAGCATATCATTTACTAGAGTAAATACAGTTTAATTTGCTGAAAATACCAAGTGCTGTTGACTGTCTTTGCTACCCAAACATACATATATACATATAAATATATGACTTGGTCTTTGTTACCCAAACTTTTATATATATATATATATATATATATATATATATATATATATATAATCAATAAATGAAGGAAAAAAACTTGAAATTTGCTTCATTACAATAATTCATTTCAACCGCATTACTGCAGCATCTTCAGGTTGTAGCAAATACATGAATCTTACTGAGAATTTAAAAAAAAAAAACCAGAGTTTTTAAATTATCAATTTGGGGGAGGGGGAGGGGTGTCTTAGTTTGAGATGGTAATGTGGGCGGGGCTAGTTTATTTGAGTGGGGCAGTGAGAATTACTCTATGGATGGGGTTTGTTTTAGATCGGGGAAAGTTTCTTGGAAAATTAGTTGTAAATGTGTACATACAAAATGAGTAAAAATAAAATAAAAATGAAAATAAAGAATGAAAGAACACAAATAATGATAAGTAATAAAAATTAGAACATAAAATATAAAAAATAAGGGGGTAAAAAGTAAAAAATAAAAAATAAGTTATAAAAAGAAACAATAAGGTATAAAATATAAAAATAAAGAATAAGAAAAATAAATAAGAAAAAAGAAAAAAAGAAACGGAATCAAAAATTAAGAGTAAAAGTAAAAATAAATATAACAAAAATTAAAAAAATTAAAATTAGAAATTAAAAATTACAATAATTAAAGATATTTAAAAACATTTTAAGTTAAAAATTAGAAAATTAAAGAATGTTTTAATATATATAAAAAGCAAAAATGAAAAAGTGAAAAATAACAATAAAGTTAGAGAAAAAAATAAAAAATATAAAGGTGAAAGTAGGAAATCATGAGTATCTAAAGCCGGAAATATCAAGTTAAATTAAAGGATAAAAAACAAAACAAAACAAAAGCAAAAACAGCTGGCTTTCTTCAGGTGTTTTTTGTTGAACTCAGGAAGCTTCTCTTTGAATTTGTGAACCTTCTGGTCAAACTCAGGAGCTTTCATGGAACTTTGAACCAAACTCTTTATTCAATCCACTTGGGTAGACTGTTTTCATTTCATTAACCATGACCTGGTACAAGTGTTGAGCTATGTTAAGAATTCTATGTTATTATCACCCTTGGCCAGGATTGAACCTGCAACCTACAGATGATTGTCACTTTGAACTGTATTAACTCAACCCCTTTACCAGTTGCACCATATGTCCAGTTCGACAAGAAGGTTCCCAATTTTGAAAGAAACATCTAAAGAAGGCCAGAGAACACATCGGCTGAAACATTGTGTATATAACAATAAAGATGGGGACAACAATCTGAAAAATCCAAATAATACTATTTATTAGACTACAAAATTTATGTTAGGCAAAAAAAAAAAAAAAAGAATTGAAAATAAAAACATTTGAGTTATGTAGATTCTATTAACGAAAAAAGAATAATAATTAATCAGATTTCAGGTGTAAAAGGTAATCAGTGTAAGTTTAATCTTAGTGGAAAATGTTAGTTTTAAAAATGATTTTATTATATCATTTCATTTCACTCTTAACACATCATTCATACAATGAATAATATATAACACACCATTAAAGAATAAAGATAATAGTATTTAAATCTTTTGAAAGTGTTAAATAGATGACAATTTAAATGAAGTGTGAATGAAATAGAAAGTGCCATAGATTTTTCATGACGTGGCTGATAAGTAAACTATTGTTATTTACTAAGCTTGATTTAGATATAACACATACCAGAGATACTGATTGGTATGTGTCCTGCATCCCTAATGCACAAAAATCTAAAAGGACACAGTAAAATCATTTCCATGCATCCCAGTATTTTTTTTTTTTTCCCTCACCATTTCAAATGAATACACAGGATAGGTTATAAGATAGGAGTTAGATGGCTTTAGTT
The DNA here is from genome assembly GCA_023376005.1 of Doryteuthis pealeii. Classification (NCBI taxonomy): domain Eukaryota; kingdom Metazoa; phylum Mollusca; class Cephalopoda; order Myopsida; family Loliginidae; genus Doryteuthis; species Doryteuthis pealeii. The sequence continues at coordinate 3,647,929 of CM042156.1, forward strand.
GGGACCCATCAATTTTCCCGGGGACTCATTCAAAGCAAATCACTGATAGAGTATATAGAGAAAATAAAATCTTAGAAATATGTAACATAGTATTACTTTCATACAGGGACTCATTCAAAGCAAATATGTGCATCTCAGGATAGCTCTAAATCAAAAAGCTATCAGCATCACAGCACATACGCTTCATGATGCTTACAATAACTACTGCTGCTAAAATTGTCACCCATTTAAGATTGGCTGGTCACCTATATGATTGCATGTATATATAATTTCAAGTGCTGTCATTATATTCTTGAAAAAAATCTAACTAGGTATATTATCACTATTGCCCTTATGGCAAGCCCCAACCCTTTTTATCATATATGTGCTAGAAGGCGGTGGCTGAGGGTCTTAGTGTCCTGGATATGATGTTAAACTACAGTTCTGGAGCTCTGGGGAATGTAGTAGGCCCCTACATTACCATTTTTAAAAAAGTGTTTGAAAAAAAAATTGAGTACCCATCAAGAATGAATAAAACAAAACATCTTCAGCATGAAATGACCCAATAAGGGTTGACATGTCGTAAAAAACAACCAACCAACCCATCTAAGTATTAAACAGGCTCATTGTTGCTTAACTTTGATGATCTTGTCATAACTGGTGCTTTCAGTGTGACTTAGCTATATAACAGTAAACTGGATGTTACTGTAATTGTTCTTGGTAGGAATAGTGTAATAGTTTCCAGTTGCCTTTCACTCATAGGTAAGGGAAAAGTGAATTCATGCCTTTTTCAAGAGTATTAGAGCCAAGTTGGTCAGAATTTTAACTAAACTCACCCATTCTTATTAGTAAACTGTATTTCATTGTTCTTGGTGGGAATAGTTTAATATTTTCCAGTTGCTATTTACTCATAGCTAGGGGAAAAGTGGTTTCATGCCTTTTCCATGAATATTTGTGCAAAGTTGGTCAGAATTTAACCTAAATTCACCAATTCCGTTTTTTTTTTCTTCACCTGCAACCATTATATTAAATTCACAGTAAAAAAAGACAACTTTTTACATAAAGTCACTTTGAGTATAGAATTTCATATTCTTTCTTTGACTAAACTTGAAAATGTCTTACACTGGGAATATTTAAAAAAAAAAAAAAAGAAAACTAAAAACAAAAACACAAGATTGAAATGAAAGGTTAAAAATATCAAATCAATAAGAAAAAGATATGAAAAAAAGATTAAATAGGAGAAAGAAAGAAATGTCTAAAAAAAAAAAAGAGATTCAAGAAAGAAAAAGTGAGAATGAGAAATTGATATAAAAAAAAAACAAACTAAGAACTAAAAAAAGTTTAATTAGATCCACGAGAAATGAATATGAAAAGAAATTCTGGAAAAGAGTGGAGAAGCAAAAACTGGTATTTAATTCTAAATGTCAAATGTTCCACTACTGGCAGACTTCCTCAGTCAGCAGAAGTCAACATTTATGAATAGACAAAGATAATGCAGACAGTCTTTGTCTTCGAAGCAGCATAAAACATGCTAGGTGCTAGCAATGACATTTTTGTCGACAACATAAAAAGTAGTACATTATCGATGTTAACAATATCATATAAAACACTGGCCTGATTCATTGCTTGATAAATTTAAGTTATTGATCCATTTGTTTTAATGGCATATAAATCCGTCTGGGGTTATTTTATGCCTAGACTTTAGAAAATTGCATACATTGTAAACAGTGGCACATTATCAATGTTAACAATTGCAACATAAATTAAAGTCATTGATTTTAATGGCATATCAATCTATCTGGAGTTATTTTATGCCTAGACTTTAGTAAATTGTGTACATTGTAGGGTTATGTTTATGTTTGTGTAGTTTAAGTATTTTGCACATGGCTATATGATATCAAGTATTCCTATCGAATACTAATAATTTAGCAGCATAAGACATTGTTGGCACATTATCAGTGTTAACACTGATATAAAACACTGGCCTGATTCATTACAAGATATATTAAAATTATTGATTCACTGGTTTTAATGGCATGTCAATCCATCTGGAGTTATTTTATGCATAGACTTTGAAAATTTCATACATTGTAGGTTATATTTATTTTTGTGAAGTATCTTAAGTATTTTATTATATGATATCAAGTATTCCATAAGAAAGGCATGAACTGCTATAGATGGATTATCAATCATATGGAAATCTGATCTATCTGATAATCTAAAGCAAAATTTCTTCCAAGCTGTTGCTGTGTCAGTGCTAATATATAGGTGCACCACTTGGACTCTAATGAAATACTAAGAGAAAAACCTAGACGGAATCTACATAAGGATGCTGTCTGGTGGCTTGAACAAATCTTGGAAGCAGCACCCCACAAAAAAGCAGCTTTATGGCCACAGACCTCCCACCAGACAAACCATCCAAGTAAGACGAACAATACATGCTGGACACTGCTGAAGAAACAAGGACAAAATCAGAAGTGACATTCGGACACACTAGTGTAGGCCAACCAGATACTGGATGCCATGCTGAAGACCTGCCAAGAGCAATTACCAATAGGGAATGGAGGCAAGAGAGAGTCATGAGAATCATTGCTGTTGTAACATTGTCTGCCCTTTCTGGGATAGACTTGGCGTCCAAAAAGGGTTATCTTCCCTTGCTGACAGGTTTTAGCCCATAGGTGGCTGCTGTATTCAAACAGCAGTCCGGGAAATTCTCACCCTCTTTTCTCTTGGTCTAGCTACCACTAAGTATGGGCTAGACATGTGGTGTCTCTGTCCCTTAAGTTTGTGCAGTTTCTTAAGTATTTTTTTTTATATGATATCAAGTATTCCATAAGAAAGTAAGTGAATTTTCCATAAACTCTTTTTTTACTTCTTGAGGACTTTAGTCATACTTGTTTTTGTATCATTTGTCTATCTCTTCATTGTATTTGTTCATTCCTCCATGTGCTCAGACAATAAAGTCTGCATTGTTATGTTTTACATCTTTGTCTGGATTTATTTTATGTACCTATGTTGGAAGGTTACTCTGAGCCTTCTAATGTATTATAAGAAGAAGGGATTTTATTCTTATACTGTCAGCACAACCTGATGACTGACTGAGAAAGGTGATCCACTGGGAATGGTACAAGAGATTAAAATTTGACCACACTATCAAATGGTATATGGACAAACCAGAATCCATTCTATAAAATATGACACAAAATTCTCTTGGAGATACAAATGAATCATTGAATCCTGATCCAGAAGTCCAAACCTAATGTTAATTAACAAGAAAAAAGAACCACAGTGTTAAAATGAAAGAAAGCAATAAATAAATATATATATATATATAATACTTGGATCTTGCCAATGAAGTAAAAAAGCTGCAGAACATGAAGGTGACAGTGATAGCAATTTATGGTGCACTTGGAATGGTTCCAAGGGCGTGGAAAAAAGTCTGGAGTAATTGGAAATCAGAAGAAGAATTGAGACTATACTGATCACAGCATTGTAAAATCGACTAGAATACTCAGAAAAGTCCCTGAGACCTAAGGAACCTTGTAGTCACAAACTAAAATGATAAACTACCAGTTAAAACTGGTGTGAAAAACTCAGAAAGAGGGAAATGATAATAACTAGTAGGACCTGTGGATGTACCACAGTATGATAATTTAATTATTACAATGTTTGATAAGAGCTATTGTGAAATAGTTTGAAAAGAAGAATAATCTTGATGTAACTCTCACTCTCTCTTATTTTTTCTTTCTTTTCACCTTTTCCTTATGTTCAATTAAAACAGATTAGCATTATTGTTTCAGCATGCTCACCCCTTCTCTCTATCTTACCAATACTCTTTCTTTCTTTCTTACTTACTTACTATATAGTTTTTCTGTGTAGCATGTCCATTTTCTTTCAATTTCTTTCTTTATAATAAAAATGGAATGGTCCATTATTTAGCTGAAGTGACGATATTCATAATAAATAAAAATCTGGTGGATAAGCAACACCAGATAATCAGGATTTACATTTGTGTATTTCATCTCAGATGATTTGGACGGTCTCATTTTTAACCAGAGGGTATTGCAAGATAATAACAGATTTACTTTTAAATAACATGAATATTAATATAAAGATAATAATATCTGGTTGTTCTACTTCAAATGAATTTAAGAATAGGCATGGGGAAGTAGAGCAGTACCTGCATTAGAAAGATATAGCAGTATAAACCTACATCATATTGGAAAAGGGCTTGTTAGCTCAGTCTATAGAGAATTTGCCTAGGAATTGCAAGGTTCTGGGTTTGAAACCACTCCCTGCCAACTCAGCACCTGAGTAGTGCAGCTTGGGTTATTTGATCTGTGCGGTAAAGTATCTGGAAGCTGATGCTAGATGTGGCATTCCACCTCAGCAAAACAGACTTCTAGGTCTAATGCTTGCAAAAAAGAGAACAGACTCCCTCACTGTTTCGCTGATATCAACAATAGGCCACTGTAGACTTTACTCCAGGTTATATAAAAGTAATTCCCTATTTATTCTTCACCTTGGATGCTGAAAGATATCTCAGAATGCTGCAAGGTGAAATCTGACCAGTTGTCAGTAGTTGGGAGAATATTGAAGACTTGATTTTTATGCAAGATGGTGCTCTTTCACTATTTTGCTATTGTTATTTGTAAATGGCTGAATCACCATTTTACTTGGGAGATGGATGGGTAGATGTGGTCTGCATGAGTGGCCAGCCAGAAGCCCTGATTTAACACCCAGCGACTTTTTTTTGGGTGGGGGGAGTTAGTTAAAGGATTAAGTCTACTCTACAAAACCAATGACTTTTGAAGAACTTAAAGGGCAAATATGAGAATTTATTTCTGCCATTCCACAAGATCAGTTGATGAAATTCCTGAACAGCTTGAGAAACTGGAGGTGAATGCTGCTGCCCGTATAGAATTTTGAATAAAACTCAGTGATGTGTATTCTTTTCATATCAATTTTTTGTAAAAATAATGATTCAGAAATAAATAATAAGATTTTTAAAATCGGGAGTTACTTTACAAGGAACCTGTATATTTATGGGGATTCGGTGGTTGTCAGTTCTATGTGGTTTAAGTTCACTCGTAGTCATGTCTAAACCCCAATATAGCTGGTTCTTCCTCCTTGTGGACTGGTAAGCTGAAAGGGAATTTAGGAAAAGAAGTGAAAGGAACAAAGATGAGGATGACTTAGGGTAAGACTTTTGTTTGTTAATTCACGCTACTTCCTAAAGAGGAGATATTTTCCCAAGAAAGTCAATAGGTGTTTCTCCTTCAAAGTCTTGGTGTAAAAAGGGCTGAGAGTCCTTTTTGGTGCCAAGAAATCAGGGGGTTTCTGCACATGCACAGAGGGCTCTTCTGGTCTGAGGCTTTCTGGCAGATTGTTATTTTTGTGTCTTTTTATCTATTTATTTTAATATTTGATTTAATTTTGTTTTATTTATTTTTATTTGGTTTAATTTTATTTTTATCTATTTCCACATATTGCAAAAGATTAATATCTTCATGTGATAGAAAAAGGCTGTGTCTTTTTTCATATGAATAGAAAAAAAAAAGAATTATTAGTATTGGTGACAAGTCTTTTTCCATCATTCACACTTGAACTGAATATTTAGGTTATGAAAGGATAAAAATATAGCCTTGTGGTACAGTGGATTTTACAGGACCCTCAATGGAGCCGTATTCTAGAAAATCATGTACATTTTTTTGGCACTTGATGGAAGATTTAATACTCCTTCCATCACACTTGAAATCCAGCTGGACTGAAAATAATCCCCAAGTAATTAAGGAAATCAGTGTGTTTTACATGCAAAGGGAAAAACAATTTATTTCCCTCATTCTTTTCCGGAACTAATATTACATTGTTGATCCTGGATCAGTGGCATGGAAAAATTTAGTCCATTGAACAAGTATCTGTTGAGTGTAATCAAGCTTACGTTGAAAGACAAGTGAGCCTGGATCATATTGAGACTCCAAGTTTCTGTTTCCGACTTTTATTTGGCAAATAATTCCTTTCAATGTACTGGAATGGCAGTACTGCTCATACCGAACCTAATTCCTCAGCAATGGTTGACTGGTCCTGACCTGAATGTTTATCAAGCAATTTCAGTTCTTGGAAACTAGAGAGAGAGAGAGAGAGAGAGAGAGAGAGAGAGAGAGAGAGAGAGAGAGAGAGAGAGCACAAGAACACAATGAATCAGTAGAAACATTCTGTTTTTGAATACCTATAGGAAAGTTTTGTATTTAGGTTGAAAGACACCTATGATCAGTTCTATAATAATGGTCCAAACAGTTGATAAACTGACACTTTCAAAATGAGACTAAACATAAGGTTTGGTTTGTTTTGTTTTACGGCATATCAACCTCAGTGGGTCATTTAATGCCGATAAAGTTTTAAAATAAATCAATTCTTAATGGATAATACAATTTTGTTTATAAATACATTTTTCTATTTAACCCATAGATAGGACCCTAACAGGTACTACAACTCCAGGTCAGAGTGGACCAGGGAGCAATGGTGATGAAGGGGTGCTCCACATTCCCCAAACCTCCAAAACTGGAACCTCACCATCAGATAGAGTTTAACGTCATTCCCAGGACATGTAGACCCGCAGCCACCGCCTTCTAGCACCCATATGATAAGGGGTTGGGCCTTGCCATAAGGGCAATAGGGTTGGGAAAATCAAATAGGTGCTAGGGCTTGACATGACCAGCCGATTGATTGGAGGGGGCCTCTCCGACTGCCTGTCTAGCCCAAGATATAAACATAAGGATTTTTCTCTCTTCACACACACACACACACACACACACACACACACATATATATATATATTGTTGAGCTCACATTGGAATAATAAATGGAACTTAGTACATAATATCTAACTCAGTTTCTCATTTGTTTTATACAAGTCCCTCATGCTTCACATTAAACCCCAAAAATATGTAACACACACATATATATATATGATATATACTGAAAATTAGACTCATCATATATATATATCAACCCCTCCACATAGGTAGGATATAACACATGGTCAATTTCTTAAGTGGAGTTTAGCAGGTTTGAATTCAGATTTTCCCTTCTCCTAGACCGTTTGCCCAAGTAAGGTTATAGAGTTCAGTCTGCTCTACTATTTATCCATAGTTGGAGGGAGACTGGTCCTGACCTGAATGTTTATCAAGCAATTTCAGTTCTTGGAAAGAGAGAGAAAGAGAGAGCACAAGAAAACAATGAATCAGTAGAAACATTCTGTTTTTGAATACCTATAGGTATTGTATTTAGGTTGAAAGACACCTATGATCAGTTCTATAATAATGGTCCAAACAGTTGATAAACTGAAACTTTCAAAATGAGACTAGACATAAGGATTTTTCTCTCTTCACACACACACACACACCAACACACACACACACACACACACACACACATATATATATATATATATATATATTGTTGAGCTCACATGGCAACATGAGTTCAAATCCTAGATAAGGCTGGTAAGTACAGCTAGTTATCAATGTAGATATTCCAGAGCACTTTAAGAAGGAGAAACATGTTAAGCTAAGGAACAGGACTGGTTAATTGGATTTCATAAAAATCGAATAATGGAACTCCTGGGGACATCTATACAATGGAAGGGGAAGAAAGAAACAGGAGTAGTAGTAGTAGTAGTAATTCCTCTTCCTCCTCTCTCACTATTTACCATAATTCTTGAATGTTACATTTACTAGTACTCCTAAGCCCATGTAATATATATTATGGGTAAGTACAGCTAATTATTAATATAGAGCACCTTAACAAGGAGAAATGGTTTGCAAACTAGTTTCACAAGCTAATGCTATCTATATAGTGACATAGCACCTATATGATTGTCCTGCCCTATTGTCCTTATGGAAAACCTCCAACCCTTTTTATCATATATGTACTAGAAGGGTGAGGGTCTTATTCTCTTGGGTATGATGCTAAACTGCATCTCATGGGGAAGTTCCTGTTCAGGAGCTCTGGGGAGTGTGGAGGACCCCTTCATCACCAATACTGCCAAGTCAACTCTGACCTAGAGTGGTAGTACCTGGTAGTCCCATTTATGGGTTAAATAGAAGAAATGAATTAACAAAAAATGTCTTTAAAAAAATTAAGTAAAAATATTTTTCAGTAACTATCAAGAATGAACAAAAAATGTCTTCAGCATAAAATAACCCAACAAGGCTTGACATGCCTTAAATCCAACCAACTAACTAACCTATATAGAGAGTTCAGTGTCTCACACCTTCTATCCTACTAAGCTTAGCTAAGCTCTTAGATGGAAATAACCGATTGAAAAGAATAAGAAAAGAAAAAGTTTTACAAAGAAAACACAGTAAAAAAATAAATTCATCAGTGTTGAAAAAAAGAAACAGAAATTGAAAAAGAAAATTGTTTATAGAGAAAAGAAGAAGAATGAATGAAAATGAAGAGGTGAAATGAAGAAATTTTCAAAATGGGTGAACAGAAATAAGAAAGGAAGAGCAGTAACAAGAAAAAAGAAAACAAAACCAAAAACCGAATGGATGCATAAGGAAAGAAAGTTTTAAAAAAAGAAAAAAAATTGTAAAGAGAGAAAAGAAACAACAATGTCAAGAAAGAAGAATTGAAGAAGATAAAAGCAGAGACAGTGATTGGGCAGTGAGTTCACATTAACCGCTAAATCTAAATGCATGTCGACATTTATCTGCAAAGTTTGGTTTTCTGCAGAAAATACCAGACATTTAGACAAAGGAAAAAAAAAAGTGAATTCTTTGATTTCTAAAAGAGTTGGCAGATAGAATTCAGACGAGTACCCACCAAAAATCAAATGTTGCTGCAGTTTAATGCCATTATTGGAATGTGAAGAAGAAGAAAAAGAAGAAAAGAAAATGTCTCAGAGAGCAAGAGAAAGTCCAAATGGCATTTGGGTAAAATATAATACAAAAATGTCAAAATATTTATCTTTTTCTATGCATGCATCTGCTCTCTAACTCACACTTTATCAATATATATATACACACACAAGGTGTGTCAAAAAAGTTTTGAGATTTTTTGTACTTTTTGACACACCTGGTATTCTGAAAAAAATTAACGTTCCATTCATTCTTCATTCCTATCTTGGTAAATACAACTTCATTTACTGACACACCTTGTATATACACACACACACACACATATATATATATATATATATATATATATATGTATAGCTGATATGGGTGCTATATTTATAAGTAAACAGTGTTCAATATCATAGAGCATTTATATCTAAGTTAAGGTAGCGTGGATATGTAATCAATGCATACCTTTCCCAAGAGTATTAGTGCTATGTGAAATGCAACCAACCTTATCCATGATTTGAACTAGGGTTGACAAGTCCATTTCCTATAACAGTAATCATTAAACTACACACTTCCAACTTATATTTTTAATATATATCTTATTATAATGGAGATTGTGGGTTTGTCTGTCTGTAACCGAAACTATATTACTATACAAGTCATAATTCCTTTAGTTATTTACATCATGTTCTCCATTATTTTATTTTTATTTAAACCTCAATTATTAATAAAATTGTTTTACATTACTTACACTGTTGACCATATCTACATACTAATAACATGCAATTGTATTTATATATACAACAAAAAAAGGTTTACAGTATGAATGGGAAGGCTAATTTGCATATTGATCTTAAAAAATTGATTTTAATAAATATATGCTTAGTATTATTGATTTCTAATTGTTTGGTTTTATCTTATTGAATATGAGCAAAAATCTCTTCAATAAATCTTAAAAGAAATCCCTTAACAATAAGAAATAACTGTAATATTATTCTTTACTTCCTATTTTAACTAAACAGTTTAATTAGGAAAATTTAGCAATGAAAGACGGGAGTAACGGAAAATGATGGAAGAGTTAGTTTCAAAGTTGTTCTATTTTTCAATCATACCCCCTCTGTTCAAAATCTTTTTATCTACATTCTTATTCAGTTTCATTAGCCTTTCTAATTTAATATGATATTTTATTATAAAATTTAACTAAAATACTTGCACCCGGAGGGTGCATATATTTGCTAGTGATATTTATTTAGATTTGATTGTTTTGCTTTATGGCATATCCAACCTCTTTCAAGTCATTTAATGCTGAATCAAATCATTGTGATAAACAAATGACTCAATTTGCTTACAGTACCTGCCATTGCTTAAATGATCACTCAATTAATTATTAAGCAGGTTCATCACTGCTTAACTTTGGTGAACCTGTGTTTTCAGCATGTCTTGACCAGAATCCCTCCTCTCTAATTCAATTTCTTTTTATTTTCTTTGTCCTTATATAACTTTAATATTCCTTTTCACTTTTCATTCCCCTATTTTTAATTTTCCATTTACATCTTTTTCTTTTTCCTCTTCCTTCTCAGAAAAGTGTCCGATTTGGAAGAGACTATAAGTGGTTTGGTTGGTTGGTTGGTTGGTTGGTTGGTTGGTTGGTGATTTGTTTTATGGCACATCAACCCCTTTCAGGTCATTTAATGCTGAATTAAGTCATTTTGATAAACAAAGGACTCAGATTGTTTATAGTAGCTGCTTTTTCTTAAGTGGTCACCCAATTAAGGATTGAACTAGATCATAGCTGCTTAACTTTGGTGATCTGGTGCTTTCAGCATGACAACTGTAGTCTGGAAGATTTGAAAAGATTGGTTGTTTTGTTTTACGGTGTATCAACACTTTCAGGTCAATTAATGTTAAATCAAGTCATTTTGATAAACAAATGACTCAGGTTGCTTATAGTACTTACTGTTTCTTAAGTGGTCACACAATTAAAGTACAAAGCAGGCTCATCGCTGCTTAACTTTAGAGATCTAGCAGGAACCACTACTTTCAGTGTAACTTGACTGTAACCTATATATTAATATTTTTGTTCCTTAATCTTCCAACCGTTATCATTTTAAACCCTCTGTTTAAAAATGAGACAGTCCAAATCATACAAGATGAAATGCAAAAAATATAAATCCTGATTATCTGGTGTCACTTAATCATCAAATTCTTATTTCTTATGAGTGTCATCACCTCAGCTAAATAATGGACCATTCTGTTTTGTTATAAAAAAAAAAGAAGAAATAAGACATGCTACACAAAAAAATATAAGAAGAAAGAAAGAAGAGTAGGGGAAATATTGAGAGAGAGGGGGTGAGTGTACTGAAACGATAACACTAATATGTTTCAATTGAATATAATGAAAAGAAGGAAAGAAAGAAAACAAAGAGAGAGAGAGAGAGAGCTAAATCATGATTATTATAGTAAGTCGACAGGGCGGCCTAAAGTCGGTATCAGCCAGTCAGCGAGGGAGTCTATCCCCTTTTCAATAGCGCTAGACCAAGGAGATTGTTTTTTAGCATCTGTGGTGGAGCGCCACACCTACCATCAGCTCCTTACTTTACTGCACAGATCCCTGTGCTACTCATACGCTGAGTTGGCGGGGACCGGTATCGAACTATGAACCTTGTGGTTTCTAGCCGAACGCTCTACCGACTGAGCAAACCCGGCCCCTGTGATTATTATACATTTTACATAATGAAGTATTTTTTCAATAGCTCATGAGTAAACATATCAAACATTGTAATAATTAAATCCTCATACTGAAGTATATCCACATGTCCTGTTAGTATATGATAATTAAGCATGCATCAAATCAAAAGTATTTGTCATCTGAACATCTTGTCAGTTTATGGTTGTCATGTTCAGGATGCAAAATAAGAGTCATGGAATAATTATAATTCTATACAATCTCATATGGCTTTTTTTATTTCATATTGTACTTAGTTGGAATAATGTCTAATATTGCCTGCTCTTATAAGGAAAACAGCTAAGTGCTGCCAAGTTTTAAAACAAAAAAGGAAATAAATAGGCAACTAAAAAAGTGCAATGCAAGACTTTGGTAAGGAACTATTGCAACTTGATAATCAATAAGAATAACAAGACACCAACATCAAAATGATATAAGTATCTCTTTCTTTCTACCACTTTAAAATGACCAGGATGTTTTACTGGTTAGTGTCCTGACTCATCTATTCATCTGGTATTGATGTTTTTTTTTTTTTTTTTTTTGTTTTTTTAATACCCTGGTTCTGTTTAAAAATATATATAGTGGTGGGTATCCTGACTCCTCTGGTAATGAGGGATTGTTTTTTGTTGTTTTGATGGTCTAGTTTTGTTTAAAAATATATTGTGGTTGGTGTCCTGACTCATCTAGTAATGATTCTTTTTTTAATACTTTTCTTTTGTTTAAAAATATATTGATTAATCATTATGAAAGATAATTGCATTAAGTCCTATCAGGTCATTTCTGTATGTAAGAAATCAGTGATAAGAAAAGAGAGGAAAATATTTTGTTAATTTCCACTTTACTTAATTGTTTCTTATGGTAGATTTGTACAAGTTATCTGTTAAAAAGAAGACAGTAGAAGAATTTAATCTAGGAACAGGTATTTAAGTGCAGGGTCAGGTTATTGAAATGGACAAATAGTTTTGATTAAAATCAATGATATTAAGATTCTTGCTTGATTGATTTAGAACACTTCACCGAAGCACCTGCTAATATCATCTCTTTGATCTTGGCTTAATTTTTTGCTTATTGAGAATGTTTCAGGTTCATGCCTTTCAAGAGATATTGAGAGATTATAACTCATTCAGAAATTAGAATTATTACTAGTATGTTATACAGCCTGATAGATGTAAGAAGTTTAAACTCATTCAGAAATTAGTAATATTACTAGTATGTTATACAGCCTGATAGATGTAAGAAGTTTAAACTCATTCAGAAATTAGTAATATTACTAGTATGTTATACAGCCTGATAGATGTAAGAAGTTTAAACTCATTCAGAAATTAGTAATATTACTAGTATGTTATACAGCCTGATAAGTTTAAACTCATTCAGAAATTAGTAATATTACTAGTATGTTATACAGCCTGATAGATGTAAGAAGTTTAAACTCATTCAGAAATTAGTAATATTACTAGTATGTTATACAGCCTGATAGATGTAAGAAGTTTAAACTCATTCAGAAATTAGTAATATTACTAGGATGTTATAAAACTAGATATATGTAACAATTTGGAGGCTTGTGGTGTAATGGTTAGTCGTGGGAAATGGACTCAACCCGAGTTCAAATCCTAGACAGGGCTGTTTGCATTTCACATAGTGATAATGTCCTTGGGAAAGGTAGGCATCCAACTACTCTCCCTCCAGTTATGGTTAAATAGTAGGGTAGACTAGGCTCTTTAACCGTGGCTAGGTAACCAGTCTAGGAGAAGGAAAACTCTGAACTCAAACCTGTTAAACTCTGTTTAAGAAATTGATCTTGTGTTGCATCCTGCTCGTGTAGAGGAATTGGTAAATATATATATATATATGTAACAAGTTATTTTAACTAATTTAGTTCTAGTAAAGACAGCAGAGTTGTCTATTGCCAGTATCAGCCAAACAGCAAAGGAGTCTATCCCTTTTTCATTAGCAGTAGACCAGCAACTGCCAATATATTTGAAAACTTAATATTATCTTTTTAATTCTGGCTTAATTTTTTGCTTATTGTGAATGTTTTGGGTACATGCCTTTAAAGAGATATTGGAATATCATAACTTTAGTTACTGGCCTGAATATTCAGATATTTCTTTGTTACAGATAAGTAAAGTTGGCAGAGTGGCCTATTGTCGGTATCAGCCAGACAGCAGGGGTATCTATTCACTTTTCACTAGCACCAGACCAGGGAGAGATTTTTTTTCTGAAATGGAGCACCACACCTACTGTCAGCTTCTCATGTTGTATATTGATAAACCATTGTTTTTTGGATGGTTAGTGTAGTTGGATTTTTAATTAAAAGTCATCGAAATTCAGAATCCATAGGGTTAGATGATTGATAGGTAGTAACCTCTATGTGACCTTCTTTCTGGTTAACTGTGGGAATGGAAGGTCCAGAGCTTTGTTATTTAGTCAGATAGATGCCATGATGTAAGCATTATGTCCACTTGGTTCCACTGCGGTTGAGAAGTCTGGTTCAAAATAAAAATATGTGATCACATAAAATATAAGCCACGTATTGTTTCAGCTAATGGCAGCCTTTGTGAAAAAGCTTCTACAGAACCAGACCAATGAGAAGACATGAAGAGGCCAGAACTAAAAAGACCAGTTAGAAGAGATGAAAAGAACTGACTGACTAATTAGAATAATATCCCAACTACACAAGAAACAGAAATAAGGTACCAGCTGAGCTACTAAAGTAAGTTGTAGAGTAGCTAACACCCCTTCAACACTCTACCAGATGGACTGGCTCATAGCCATAAGATATCCTATGATTAACGTATATTAACTAGCTGAATAATATTCAGACTGACTTTGCTGCATTGGCTATGCTGAATTGACCCTCCTCTTTTTAGTGTAAATTTTGTCTAATTAATTGTTTGTACTTATTTCTTCTGTGTTTGTATGTATCCATTTGGCACCAGATGCTGGTGCTTAATAAATGTATTAAGCCCACCATTCTTCTGTGTATCTTTCCACCTCGCAATAAGATAAAGACTTAAATATGTGGGAGACATATATGAATATCTTTCATCTTCTCATAAGAACTCCCTCACAGTTAGTGAGTTTAAACACTAGTTGTGCTATTAGATTCACTTTCAGACAAATACCCTTGGGAATGCTAAAAACAAGACTTCATCCCGCCTAGCTATGGGTTAAATACTCAAACTCTTGTTCTTCTACAAGGATGGCTTTACCATTAAATAACCCATGAAGGTTGATGTGCCATTAAACAAAGAAACCAAATGAAACCAAAAAATAAGTGTGCAATTTATCATGATACTCACATTGTTATTTTGATCCCTTCTTAAGAAGCTAAAAGTCTTGACATTTTCAAAATTTCTAATAAACTAAAAATCCTATTAGTGACTAAATGAAATTTGGTATCCATCTTTGATTTATGTTTGACAGACAAACAAGATATTAAGAACTATTGTTAGATGAAAGGGTAAAATCTATAATCTTAATTCATTTAAAATAAAGAAACTTACTTGGAAATAATGATGCCATCTATGATTTAAATTAGATTCCTGCTTGTGGTGGATGGGTTGGGTAAATACATATACATGAACACACTAGTGTTGGTGTTATGATTCATGTGGCAATTTTCAGGCTGCAGTTAAAAGCAGCTTTGCAGTGGAGATCCCTTGTATCATAAAGTTTGATCCTTTCTTAAAGTAGAAAGATGTATCACTTTTAATCCTTGTCTGCTGATCCGTCCTTAAAGTAGTTGTATCAGAGTTTATCTTGTCTTGAAGTTGAGAGTTGTATAATCATTGTCTGTTAGTCTGTCCTCCTAGGGAGTAATTCTAGAATAATTTATCAATACCTTTAAATAGTAAATTAAATACATGTTTGGACGTTTTTTATTAGCCATTCAGCCACCACTGTTTTTGGAACAGTCTATAAATATAAGACTTGGTCATTTTCACACATTATACCCACAAATAATCCAACAGTGGGCCGACCAGGAAAAAATTAAAATCATCTGCTCTGTGCAGATAGAGGGTGTTGTATATAGAACCTATTAAGTACAATGCCATCCTCACTGTATAGCTGATACTGACAGTAGGCCACTCTACTTATATTACTACTTTTACTGTATGGTTTCAAGTATTCCTTTCTAATACTATTAATTTATAGATAATTATATAATTTAAAGTATTCCTATCTAATATTCTTAATATATACGCAATTATATGGCCTGGCTGCAACACTCCACTTTTGCCCTTATTTAGGCTAGATGAGAGGTGGTCAATCGGCTGGTCATGTCAAGCCCTAGCACCTATATGATTGTCCCAACCCTATTACCCTCATGACAATCCCAATCCCTTTTTATCATATAAAGCAGTGGCTGAGGGTCTTGGTGTTCTGAGTATGCTGATGGTAAAGTTCCAATTCTGGAGCTCTGAGGTATGTGGAATATCCGTTCATCATCATTACTCCCAGGTTCACTCTGAACTGGTGTACTAGTACCTGTTAGGGTCCTATGGGTTAAATAGAAAAAAATTCAATTTAAAAAAAATTGAGCACACATCAAAAATGATTAAAACAAAACATTTTCAGCATAAAATAACCCAACAAAGGTTGATATGCTGTAAAATCCAACAAACCCAACCAAACCAAGTACAATGATTCCCTTGTTGTCCAGCTGATGAAAATAAACTACTCTGCTTACTTTACTACTTTTAGTGTATGCTTTCAAGTATTCCTATCTAATACTATTAATCTATACACAACTATTTTGTGTTTCAAATAAATTTTATTGAATAATAGTCATTCGGTAAATAACATTATAAATCTACTGTAACTGAAAATCAGTATAAAATATTGGTGATAAACTTTTGAAATAACTTTATATTTTTAGTTTTAACTTTGGTTCCAGATTATTAATTTGTATATAAGTATTTATAACACAACAACAAAAAAAGGATTATTAATTTATATATAAGTATTTATTAAATCAAAGGCACAAAAAAGACACAACAACCAAAAAAGGATTATTAATTAGTATATAAGTATTTATTAAATCTAAGGCACAAAAAAGGCACAACTACAAAAAAAAAGGATTATTAATTAGTATATAAGTATTTATTAAATCTAAAGTCAAAGGCACAAAAAGACACAACAACAAAAAAGGATTATTAATTTGTATATAAGTATTTATTAAATCAAAGGCACAAAAAAGACACAACAACAAAAAAAGGATTATTAATTAGTATATAAGTATTTATTAAATCAAAGGCACAAAAAAGACACAACAACAAAAAAAGGATTATTAATTAGTATATAAGTATTTATTAAATCTAAAGCACAACTACAGAAAAAAGGATCATTAATTAGTATATAAGTATTTATTAAATCAAAGGCACAAAAAAGACACAACAACAAAAAAAAAAGGATTATTAATTAGTATATAAGTATTTATTAAATCTAAGGCACAAAAAAGACACAACAACAAAAAAAGGATCATTAATTAGTATATAAGTATTTATTAAATCTAAGGCACAAAAAAGACACAACAACAAAAAAAGGATTATTAATTTGTATATAAGTATTTATTAAATCAAAGGCACAAAAAAGACACAACAACAAAAAAAGGATTATTAATTAGTATATAAGTATTTATTAAATCTAAGGCTCAAAAAAGGCACAACTACAGAAAAAATCCTTCAACATCAAATAATCTATAGTGAAGTATATATATTAGGTTATACTTCTTTTGTTCAGACAAGAAGTGTAATGAAAGAGTATGAAAACCTCAGGGCTCAAGCAATCATTAATTGTTGGAAATAGTGTTGTTTAGTTGCTTGAGTTAGATCAATATCGGTCTCAACTTTCTTCATCTAGATTCAATAGTCAATCTCTGTGTTGTTCTAGTAAAATCTACAATGCCCAAAGCATTTTAAGCACCAATTCTGGGTTTTCACTATTGATTGTTGTGACAGCTTCAAGCAATGAACAACATTATTGTAATTGTATTCTGAGTCAAGAATCAAAATTATTGCTTTCTTTATTTACTACTGTTGCCACGGGAACCAAATGTACAGTTGATTACATCATTGCAACATTACTCAAGGATAGCTGTGTGATTAGAAGAACATCAAAATGATGAAGAGGTAGATATGGACAATCGTTCAGTTTCCACAAACTTGAAGATGACATTCTTGTAGTTTAAATTAAGAAATAGTCTATTTGTCAGAATGTTTGAGATAAGGCTTCATAATCTATATTATTTGGACTATTGTCCTCATCGTTATTGTTATATACACAACATGGCCCTCTAAAAGCGAATGTTATAGTGTGACTGAAGTTGAAATTCGCTTACTCCAATGTTGTAGTCCAGCACATTAGCCACTGTACCACAGGCACTCCCCTTCCCAGACTAAAATAGATAGATATGATGAGACTGAGATAGGTTTTGTTTGGCTTCTTTATTTAATAGCATATCAACTTTGTCGAACTTGGGAACCTTTTCTTCTAAATTGGGAACCTTCTGGTCAAACTCGGGAGCCTTCACAGAATTTCGAACTGAATCCTTTATTCAATTCTGTTGGGTAGACTGTTTTTATTTCATTAACCATGAACTGGTATAAGTGTTTAGCTATGTTAAGTAATCTATGTTAATATCACCCTTGGCCAAGATTATGATATGATGGATTCTGAGTTGATCAAGAAACACCTGAAGAAGGTTGGAGAGCACATCGACTGAAATGTTGAGTATATCTTATTATAATGGAGATTGTGTGTTTTTCTGTCTGTAACCGAAACTATATTCCTACTCAAGTCACAATTCCCTTAGTTATTGACATCACATTCTCCATGATTTTATTTTTATCTAAACCTCAATTATTAATAAAATTGTTTTACATTATTCATACTGTTAGCCATATCTACATACTGACAACATGCAATTATATTTATATATACAACAAAATAGCGGTTTACAGTGTGAACGGGAAGGCTAATTTGCATATTAATATTAAAAAATCGAATTTAATAAATATGTGCTTAGTATTATTGATTTCTAACTGTTTGGTTTTATTTTAATGAATATAAGCAAAAAACTCTTCAATGAATCTTAAATGAAATCCATTAACAATATAAAATAATTGTCATTTTATTCTTTACTTCCTCTTTTAACTAAATACTTAAATTAGAAAAAATAACAATGAAAGACGAGAGTGATGGAAGAGTAAGTTTCAGTTGTTCCATTTTTTTTATTATACTCCCTCTGTTTCAAATCTTTTTATCTGTATTCTTATTTAGTTTCATTAGCCTTTCTAATTTAATACAATATTTTATTACATTAAAACTTAAATACTTGCACCCGGAGGGTGCATATATTTGCTAGTAACAATAAAGATGAGGACAATAGTACAAAAAATCCTAATAATACAAACTAAGAATAGGTTTTTGTCTATTCCAGTGTCTGTTCACTTTGACTTTCTG
>CM042156.1:3674451-3759451 GCA_023376005.1 Doryteuthis pealeii
TAAACGTTTCGGTTTATATTAAACCTTTGTCAAGAAACATCTACCCTAAAAAATAAATACATTTTTTTCAGAATACTTTGTTTTTCTATTTTATACATATTGTCAGATTTATTTCCATATTTTACTCACACAAAAATGTTATGTATATACACATATATATGTTATATATCTATTTTATATATCAATACTTACCATTAGATCTCTAGATTCTATTTATGAATATATTCATAACCTATATAATGATTTATCACTGTTTTCTCTGCAGTATAGAAATACACTTATTATGTATATATCACTTTGAGTATTGTCTACATCTATATCTGGTCAGATATAGAACTGCCGTTCTTCCCACCCTGCAATTGTCTGTCATTGTTTTTATTTTGTCTCTCCCCTTCTTGATGCTTATATACTACCATTGCTGTATCAACAGCCAGATTAGGTTAGTATTGTACTACTATGGCTAGTACCACTGCTACAAGTTTAAAAAGATCTCATCTACATTGATGCTAAGTAATAGTTATCTAGAATTGGAATTTTAAAAAAATATGCACTTCATATAATTTACTATAAAGATAAATATATTTTTCTGGGGTAGATGTTGTGGCTCATCTCGTAATGTGTTTCTAACCTGACTGCCATATTTTCCAAATGTTGAACCAAATATAGCAAATATCTGCTCTTACTGTAATTTAATCAAAGCATGTTAAAGTTTATACTATCATGTATATCTCTATCACAAAGATTTTCATATATATAATATATATATATATATATAAGGATATATACCTTTAGAATATAAATTTATTTTAACATTATTGTCACTTCAGTTCTATTTTTTGTTTTTTGTCTTTAATATTACATCGTTGGTCTTACTATCAAAATAAATTTATATTCTAAAGGTATATGCTGTTATTTATTTATTTATAATACTCTGTGTATATATATATATATATATATATATATATATATATATATATATATACATTTTCATATCTACGTTTGAGTTCTCAATTTGAGTTGAATCCTATCAAAGTGAAACTTGATATCATCCACTACACGTATGTATGTATGTGTGTCTGAAACATGTATTTTTTAATCCCTTTGCTCAAGCAGGATGTGACACAAGGTCAAATTTTAAGCTGAATTTGACAAGTTTGAATTTAGAGTTTACCTTTTGTTAGACCGGTTAAATATCCAAGTCTGCTCTACTATATACCCATAGCTGGAGGGAGAATAGTTCTATGTGTATTAGTGCTATGTGAAATAAAACTAACTTCATCCAAGATTTGAGCTCGTCTATTTCCTATGACAATAACCATTTCACCATTCTTTTCTCTCTCTCTCTCACTATATATATATATAAATATATATAAAAGAGGGTGGGCTGATAAGATTATATAATGACATCATCATTGCAGTTGGTGGTTTTTTGACCAAAGGGATTCAAGTACTGTAACACTTGTAAGAAGTGTGTGGACTGCAAGAGGGACTATGTTGGAAAATATTTGGTCATATTCTATGAGAGTATCTTGGTTAGCCAATGAACTTTTCCGCCAACCCTTGTATATACATGTATACACACACTCACACATAATTATATATATATATAATATATATATATATATATATATATACACACACACACCAACTCCTCCGCACGAGCAGGATACGACACAAGGTCAATTTCTTAAGCGGAGTTCAACAGGTTTGAATTCAGAATTTTCCTTCTCCTAGACTGGTTACCTAGCCATGGTTAAAGAACCCAGTCTGCCCTGCTATTTACCCATAGCTGGGGGAGAGTAGGATTCATACCTTTCCCAAGGGTATTAGCGCTAAGTGAAATGCAATTACCACATCCAGGATTTGAACTCAGGGCGACGAGTCCATTTCCCATGACTTTAACCATTTCACCACGGGCTATATAATAATATATATATAATATGAAGATAGGATGGATGTAGTAGAATCCAACAGTATGAGTAGGTAAAAGGATAGTGAACAAGAAATGATAACTCAAAACAAATCTAAGAGTTGAAACGTTTCGTCCGATTTATACGGATATCCTCAGTCAAAGGTTTTTATTGAAAGCAAAATTACGTGCAAGTACAAGTGATTTGGTGAGGGGGGGGAGTGAGTTAGTAGCAGAAGTGAAGTAAATCGGACGCAATGTTTCAACTCTTAGATTTGTTTTGAGTTATCATTTCTTGTTCACTATCCTTTTACCTACCTCATATATATATATATATATATATAACCATAACTGAGCAAAAATAGCACATGATGGTCAGTGTTTTATCAGAGCAATGCACTTAAAATGCTTCAGCTTAGAGAATAAAGCAGTTTTCAGTCCAATTTGTGACTGATTCATATTTTGTGGGGTCTGCATATTGGGAATTTGGTTCAGTCATTATTTCTTAATAATTCAACTTCCCGGTAGAGTGTTACATTGACTTATGAGTTTAATTTGTTCCACTTGTAACTCAATGTTTCTTTTTGGTAGAGAATATGAAAAACAATCTGTTAGCTTAATTATCATCTGATCTTTACATATATAAAGAGAAGTTGGTGTGTATGTATGTCCAAATGAAACGAAGAAAATACAATAATTAACAACTAAGTAAATGTATATACACATTAAATATCACCAGTTCTTGCTTTTTGTGCAAAAATTACAAAGATTTGATTAATATTTATGAAGATATCTAAAGATTAAAGTATACATAATAATAATTTTTCTGCAAGACTAACTTGTTAACCATTACACCACATTGTTTTTGGTTTTGTTTTTGGTCTCCACCCAGTTGATGCTGGGTAAAGTCTTGTAGTTATATCTAAAGGAGAATGTTCTAATTGAGTGACCTGTTAATTTATATCTGTCAAATGATGCTGCCATTTTCATGCAGTGCTACACAAACAGAACAATGTACCTATCAATTATAATAAACTACTCTTTTACAAATACTATGCATGAGTAAATATGTACAGGGTGGTATGAAAGTTATGTCACCCATACATATTGTTTTAACTTGCATTATTTTTTGTTTTGATAATTTTATTATTTTACCTCTAAAAGGCATCTTTAAAAATTAAATTGTCTACAAGAATTTTGGTTTTTATTATGTAATTATTTTATCTCTTGAAATATGTGTATGGGGTGACAATAATTTTATTCTATACAAACTATATTTAGATGGTAGCTTGATGTACGGGTGTCTTAACTTACGAGCTGTCTGAGTTACAAGTTATTACTCAGTCAATTTTTGCATTGTGTTTAGAGCTAAAATTTGAGATATGAGAGCAAGCTTCAGAAACTCTTACATTAATAGGTTGACTAAAATCATCTAAGTTTCCAAATCTATTATACCAAAGAAAAATATTCTTTAGAAAAAATAAACATTAAAACATATTATAGCACAGAATTAATTGCATTTTTTTTTATTATGTTTTTATATAATACACTGCTATTTTTCTTATCTAAAAAATATGTAAAAACTATTAATGTTTTTTGGTATGTTTGAACAGATGAATGGTGTTTCAGTTTATTTCAATTTATTTCAATGGGGAAATTGATTTGATATACGAGGAAATTGAGTTTTGTGCAGAACGAATTAAACTTGTAAATCAAGGTATCCCATGTACTATATTATTTCCATAAAAAGTAATGGACACAAACTCGACTGTTATCATCTTATTTTCTCTTCTATTCACACTTGTACTGGGTATGAAGTTTAACTGCATCTAATATCTAATGGTGAAGTACCCCTTCATCACCATTACTCCCAGGTCCACTCTGTCCAAGAGTGGTAATATTTATTAGGGTCCCATCTATGTGTTAAATTTTAAAAAATGAGTTTCAAAAATTTTTTTTCAAATTGAGTTTAAAATAAAATAAATTGAATACCCATCAAGAATGAATAAACAAAACGTCTTTGGCATAAAATAACCCAACAAGGGTTGACATACTGCAAAATCCAACCAACGTAATCTTATCTGTTTTTCTTTCTCATTCTTCATTTTTTTGTTTTGTTTTTATTAGAGCCTTTTATTTTGAGCTTATAACAGTAGGAGCAAGTTCATATAACTATGTAAATAATAATATCACTTTCATCACCATTACTCCAAGACCACTCAGACCTGGAGTCATAGTATTTGTTACGGTCCCATCTATGGGTTGAATAAAAGAAAAAAATTGAATACCCATCAAGAATGAATAAACAAAACGTCTTTGGCATAAAATAACCCAACAAGGATTGACATACTGCAAAATCCAACCAACGTAATCTTATCTGTTTTCTTTCTCATTCTTCATTTTTTTTGTTTTGTTTTTATTAGAGCCTTTTATTTTGAGCTTGTAACAGTAGGAGCAAGTTCATATAACTATGTAAATGATAATATCACTTTCATCACCATTACTCCCAAGACCACTCAGACCTGGAGTCATAGTATTTGTTACGGTCCCATCTATGGGTTAAATAAAAGAAAAAAAATTGAGTTCACTTTAAGAATGAATACAAAACGTCTTTGGCAACCCGAGAGTTGACATGCCGTAAAATCTGAAAAACCTACCAACCTTTACATCTCTCTTATCTTTCTTAAGTGTTTTCCTTCCTCATTTTTCTTGTTTTGTTTTTATTAGTGCCTTTTCTATTGAGTTTACTGGTAGAAGGAAGTGCACATAACTGCCGGTAAATATAAGAATATCTGCTTATATGTACCTCTTTCAAGTTGCCTTTTCTTTTCCAATGCAAAGAAATATTTCTATCATACCAATATTTTATGAGACAAGAAAACTTTGTTTTACATTTCATTTATGTTCACCGTTTTTCGAATAAAATATTTGATATTGAAAAATGAAGATCTTTATATCCTGATAAATATTTAAACAGTTTTTCAGATAACTTCATTAAGCATATGATTGATATATAGATAATAAGATTTGCTATATCTATATACAAATGTAATCTTATGTAGATTGAGTCGGAAGAAAATTACTAACAATTTTTAAAACAAACCTTGTATGTGGTATTCAATAAAACTCTCTTATATATTTATGTGTATGCATGTCTTATATATATATATATATATATATATATATATATAAATATAAATAAGAGTGCTCGATATCATTGATAAAGTATCTATATCTGTTTGGAATTAAGAGTAATAAAATCAATGGTGCTTAGTAAATGTCAGTTTCTCACCTATGTGATTTTCAAACTAAGTTTGGTTTGAAAGGCAAGAAACTGATTGTTACCACACACACCATTAACTTCATTTCTATGTTAGGGTAGGATGGGCATGAAATTAATGGCACTTCGTAATTATCAGTTACCAACCACAATTAATCTCATATCCACGCTACTCTAACTTAGATATACATGTTCTGTCAATGATATTGAGCACTATTTACTTGAATATATTGCATACTATATTATCAATATTAATTTATATAAATATATACATATATAAGAGAGATTTATTACATTTGCAATTAAGTTATTGAGCAGGTATCTGAACTTTGAAAAAGTTACCTTTCAAAAATGTATTTCGTAATTTGTTTATGAATAAAAAGTATAAAAAGGAAAATATGAGAAAAATATTTTTAAAGTATTTGAATTTTTGTGAAGTGTTCAAATTTAATACTGTTTATATTCAATGAACAAATAAAGGTTTCTATTGACATAGGTTAATGCATTACTTTTGTTTTTAAGCAAAAGAATCTTGTGAAAGATTTGGCTTTAAATCAGGTTTTCTTTTCAACTGGTGAAATCAGTATAAAAATAAAAGAATTAAATTAAAATCAAAATTCCCAAATATCTTATAATATTGCAAGATATTATTCTCTAAAGCATTAATCATTTTTAGATAAAAATCTGTGGTCTCAGAAGAATAATTTGAAGTAAACTGAAGATTTCTAAAATATATAGGACAATTGTTCTGTGTATTGTATGAAACATAAATCATAAATATGCATTAATAATGATGACTTTTATTTGGGTTACATAGCCCTCTTATTATAAACTGCACTCAATGCAAGAATAACATTTCTTTTTCTAGATGACTTTCAAAGACTTTTCTTTTTTGGCAAAAGCAAATTAATGCTTTCTGAACATATAACTATAATATAATATACAAATTTACATAATAATAGCACAGGTAACAAATAGAAAAAAATGGCACAACTACAATAACTTTATTAAATATATATATATATATATATATATATATATATATATTATATATATTAAATATTTTATATTTTTGCTTGAAGGCAATTACAATGCAAATATCGCATAAATTCGATAATTATAGAAGATAACAATGACAAGTGAATTTCGCAAAGAATTACTCGGTGTGTAGAATATCGTACAGACTGTTTCAACTTTATTAAGTCTCATCAGCGATATATACTAACAATTTCCCTCCGACAGAAATCGAAACCGGGACTTCAGCAGGATAGTTTACAGCACCAAGAAATACTTGCAAAATTAACCTGTTAATGATACTAGCGTCTCTACCATATGAGGCAAGTGGGGCGCTTAGTGAATAATAACAAACACATCCGGGGCCTTTATGCTTTTTGGCGAAAGAAATAAGATAATGTTTATTTTTTTTAGAAGCATTGCTGAATAAAGTATATATATTAAATATTTTATATTTTTGCTTGAAGTCAATTACAATGCAAATATCGCATAAATTCAATAATCATATGTATATATATATACCAACTGCTCCCACGAGCAGGATGTGACACAAGGTCAATTTCTTAAGCAGAGTTTAACAGGTTTGAAATCAAAGTTTTCCTTCTCCTAGACTGATTACCTAGCCATGTTTAAAGTGCCCAGTCTGCCCTGCTATTTGCCCATAGCTGGAGAGAGAACTGGATTCATACCTTTCCCAAGGGTATTAGCGCCATGTGAAATGCAAACAGCTTCATCCATTTCCTATGACACTAACTGTTAGACCATGCGCCTCCAATTAAATTATTTATTAAATATATACATTCACTTAAACATTGTTTGCTTCAAATTAGCCATGACTGCTTAGTTTGTTGATTTGATTATTTAGATGTTTATGTATCTCCTCAAATCTGTCCATCCTATTTCAAAGCAGCACTATCTAGTTTGATTTTAAATCCATTTGAGGTCAGTGTTTGGAGACTATTTAATGTAGGGAGATGCCATAAACCCCAACTAACAAACCAATTTTCCAAGGAGAGAAGAATGTGCTATCTTATACTCACATTGTATGAGCAATAGACTTTGCCCACACAGGCAATATCAACTATAAATTTAACCCCTTATTTTTTAGTTGAGTTTTCTTTAGCTAAATAAAACTTTGTACTTTTACTTCTGTTCTGAGTTTTGTTTTACTTACCATACTCCACTGCAATAAGGTATCTTTTTTTTTTCTTTTTTTTTTGATAGACATGAACAGCAATTCAACAATCTACACTACATATTGTCTTTAAGTTATATTGTACTAGACCTTACAATTCAGAGGTAAAGATAGAGGGCAATATTAACATTAATCTATAGAAAGAATTTTAGCTGCTTTTATTTTTGTGGTATCTAATTACCTATCGATTTATCTTATTTAGGACTTATTATCTCTGAGCCATTTTTTTCTTCTGTTTATAGTTCTCAGTTAATCTTTTACAGACACCTCTTCTTTGTTATTCTGGTCTTGCTTCTGTCTGTTTTATTTAATCATCAATAAAGCATCTGTCTCATTGTCTATACGCACAGCTATCTTACTAGTATTCAAATTAGTCGATGACTCAGACAATCAGTATTATTTTGTTTATACATAGAAAAAGTCATGTGTATGAATGGATTTATATCAGTGGATCAACTGTGTCTAATTTTTTTTATCTCTTTCATAGTTGCATTTAAGTATCAATCAATTAATTATTCTTCTGTTCAGGGGAAGTCCCCATGGCATAGTGGCTAACATGCTAAACTGAAATATCTGAGTGAGTGAGTGAGTTTGAACTCCAGTAGTGCTCTTATGTTCACTTTTGAACTAATACCATTGGGAAAGGTATGAACCCTCCCATCCCACCAGCTATGGGTTAAATAGTACCATTACTATTCTTATATAAGTATGGTTTTGGCATTAGATATCCCATGAAGGTTTATATGCCATTAAACAAAGAAACCATAAACCATATCAGGATTTCCTGTAGCATAGTAACTAATGAGCTGGACTACAAACTCATAGTAAACAAGTTTGAACTTGACTCATATTATTATATTCACTTTAGAACAAATACCTTTAGAAAAAGTATAACCCCACACATCTTCCCAGCTATGGTTTAAATAGTACCACTACTATATTCATCTAAGTATGGATTTGGTATTAAATAACCCATGAAGGTTGATAAACAAAACAACCAAACCAAAATTTAAAATGGACTGCAACATCAAAGTAAACAAGTAAGAAAGTGAATATGAAAATGACTTAATTCAGCATTAAATGACCCAAAAAGGGTTGATATACATTTAAACATAACAAACCAAAATTTCAGATTGGAAATTAAAAAGCTGGAATTATCTCCCTTGTTCAATCATTATTGGGAGAAGCATAAATCTAGATCTGACAATATTTTAAAGATTCAGATTGAATTGAAATTTGCTTTACTGATTCTATTGCACTAATAAAAATCTAACAACGAAACAATGATTTGAATTTTTTTTTTCTTTTACATTGTTTTTCAAATTCTGAACGATGCTAATACTCATCCACAGATGCAGATTATCTTTTGAGGATTAACTTGTCAGGGCTCTATAATCCTAGCGTCATATATGAAAACAACTGCTTCAAACAATAGAATCTTGCAAAGTCAATAAACAATAAGAATTAGGTGTGAGATTCGTGAATAAATTCACATTTATATTCATCATTTTAATATTCTGCCTTTTTAAACACTATGAATACTTCTATATTTTTCTTTTTCTTCTTCTTCTCTTCGTTCGTTCATAACCATGACTTTGACAGTTAGCAAATACCAGGATATTGAAAGGATTTTAACTGATGTCTCACATTTAGCAAACTCTGACTTCCTGCTGAGTCTTTATTTTTATAATTAGACACAAACAAGAAAAAAAATGATGTGATTATTAATAGAATTCAGAATCTGAAAAGCAAAGTTTGGTTTGGTTTCTTTGATTAATGGCAAATCAACCTTCCAGGGTTATTTAATTCCAAAGCCATCCTTGTAGAAGAAACTCCTGAACTGGAACCTCAAAATCAGATGCACTTGAGTGTCATACACCAAACACCCGTTTTGTGAGAGGAGGAGACCTTACCCCTCTGCAGGGGATATAGTCAGCATATTCTAAGACCTATTAAAGAGTGTCTCTTCAATTTTGTTCATATATATATATAAGTCATCCACAGACACCATGTTTTGTCGTTTCATGTCTCATCAGTGTGGCTAAACACAACAACTAACTCCGACTAGAAGCGAACCCCGACTGACTTTACGCCTGTCCAATCCATTAACCTCCAGGCATCGCCAGCTGCCGTTTAAAGAGTGGTGTTTTAACTGTTTTAAATACATACATCTGTGTATATACTTTACGATCACCAGAAAGATCAAATCTGTAAACAGATGATCATTGTGTTATACTTGTGGTGAAAGTTTATTAAAGTCGCTCCTAAAGAGCTCTACCGGGTTACGGGAGCATATTATATATATATATATATATATATATATATATATATATATATATATATATGATCATACTGATAAAACTTTGCTAAACAAAAGAAGCAAATTAGTTTCTAAGGGTTGACATATTAACAAATTTCTCATCATCTACCACCTGACCCTAATCAATGCCACATTTTATACCCCTCTATTTTAAACTGCCAGAGTGAAAAAAAATTTTTTTTATCACTGGAATGTCATGTGCACTAACATCTAAGCATGTTATATGTTCAAGTAAACATATGAGAGAAGATTTCACCACATGAACACATCTCATGATATTCAAACGCTTGACTGGCTACTTTTTTTTACTACTATCTCATCTGAAGATTGTGTGAAATATAGGAAACTTGAGTACCAGAAATATAGTATTCATAATTTTATAATTTTAGGTTTTATACCTGCTCTGCTATAATAGCATTGTGTACTCATTTATACTAACACTTTTCTTATTTGCAGCCCTTTATTGTATATATATATAATATATATATAGGAAAATGTTATAGTCAGAAAGCCTACCCGGGTTTCCCCTTTGATATCATCAGGACTATCTGCGATCCGAATGGTGAAACCTGCGTAGGGTTTTTGACTATACCATTTTACTAAACATGCTCTAGAAATGTATAGAGCACATTTATATTCATTAATAACCTTGATTTATTGAATTAATTATTTTATTGACAGCCAAAGTTGCGATTCACTCATATTTCTGCCTTATCCATTAAGTCACCCCCTCCTCATAAACATACATATATATACACGCACTGGCCACAATTTTTTCCTGCAAATAACTCTTATTCAATATGACTTAGAAGGGGCATCTTATTAATTTCTTCTTCTACTTTTCTTGTTTTCTTGCAAGTGAAAATATATATGGATTTGTTAAGGTCTTCTAAGAATTCTGTAAAGTCTTTCCTCCTGGGTCCAAGAACCTTCTACTATTTTCTGGCCATTATCAAGAACAATAATGAGAAATAAGTTTTGTTGCTTTCAGGAACAAACTGACATGTTGAACTACTGTGCCAAATTTACATATGGTCTAAGTGGATCACAGCCCAGGGCTTGAGACTCAAAGTGATCCTCTACTAATTCTAAAACAAGTAAAAAAAAAATACATGCATAAATGAATAAAGGAATATACAAACATGAAATAGACTGTGTACATGTTACAGTGACAAAAGTATTTTGTTATTTCATATTCTACTCTTGAAGGCGCTTGTGGCACAATGGTTATCATCGTAGGTTGTGGACTTGGATACCAGAGTTCCAATCCTGAATGAAGCAGTTTACATTTTACATAGTGCTGATACCTCTTGGAAAGGTAAGAATCCAACTGTTCTCCCCCTAGTTATGGGTAAATAGCAGAACATACTGGGCTCTTTCACTTTGATATGGAAACTGGTAAAAAAAACAAACTCTGAATTCAAACCAGACCTGGAGAGGGATGGGCGGCACCTAACTATTCCTGCTTAATACATGATACATGAATAATGCTCCCACAATCAAACTAGGTTATGGGATTGTCTTTCCTTCCATTTATTCAGTGTTGGTGGAGTGGCCTATTGTCAGTATCGGCTGGACATCAAAGAAGTCTATCCTCTTTTCACCAGTGCTAGAACAGGGAGATTTTTTTGCTGAGGTGGAAGCACCACACCTACCGTTAGTTTCCCCAGTTTACCGCACAGATCAGATTATCCAATCTGTGCTACTGATGGGCTGAGTTGGCGGGGAATGGTATCGAACCTGAAACCTTGCAATTCCTAGGTGGTTGTTTTACTGACTGAGCTAAAATGGCCCCTATTAGTGTTGGTATATCACTGATATATTAATGCTAATATTGGCTCTTGTAGAGTGGGGACCCAACTTTGCTACCCTCAAGGAACCCATTTGTATTATTGATTTAATATTGTAGGAATATTTTGATGTACATTTGGGTTGCACTAGAATCAGATGACAAATAGGTTAGTCTGTAAGGAAGTGTTATAATTGTATAACCATTGTTAGAATTTTTATCCTCATGGTAAAAAATAACAACTAACAATTAGATAATTTTGTGTGATTGTTATTATTGATATTTTTATTATCAACGAGCAGAGCTACCCAGCATTGCCCAGAATTTAAAAAGTTAAAGATAAATCTTTCATTTACATAGATGAAAGATTTATCTTTAACTTTTTAAATTCTGGGCAATGCTGGGTAGCTCTGCTTTATATATAAATTAATGGAAACATTTGTTTTATAATATATTTTCTTAATATATTTCTGTCTTTAAATTGATTTTTATTCTTCTTTGTATTTTTTCTTTTATTTGCCATTTATTTTACTTTTTATTATCTTTTATCTTTATCAATTTGTTTCATTTTTTAATCATTTTTTAAATTAATTTTCTTAATATATCATTGATTTATACCCTTAATATATTTTTATCTAGCCTTTTCTATGAAAAATAAGGGTTACAAAGTTTTTTTAACCTCCTCGAGGACAAAAAATAGGGTGTAGATTTTTAAAAACTTTGTTCTTTGCTAGTCTCCACCAATTTACCTTTATGAAAGGATATGTTCTCAATCATCATACAAACAAACAACATACATACATACAGATTCATTCTTTCATTTATATATAGATTTTATTTTTGAATTGTTGTGTATTATAATTCTAAATTTGTAAGTTTCTGAACATGAATTTGGTTTATTTGATTTTGCAAAAATTGTTCCATATTTCTTTTTTCCTTTTTTTTTTTTGGTAAGATGTGAGTGAAATATATATAATTTTTTTTTCTATCATTCCATATATATATTATAATTAGAATATATTTTCAAACTTTTGTAAATCCATTGCATGACTTAATCATTGCATGTTTCATTATGATAGAGTTCCAATTTCTACTTTGCCTTCTCTACTTTTATTTTTAGTTTCATGTGTTCAACAACATGTGACACAAATTTCTAATATCTTTTTGAAGTAAAAATTGAAAATAAGACATTTTCATTTTGAGTTTTAAAAAAAATTCTTCAGTCAATAAAAAATTAATAAAAATATAAAAAAATTGAAGAATTACTTATACAGAACTTTGTCACTCAGAACAGAAATAACATTTTTTGGAAAATATAAATTGTTCTCTATAAGTGGAAGTGAGTGGCATAATGGTTAAAGTTCATAGGAAATGGACTTGAGTTCAAATCCTGGATGAGGTTGTTTGCATTTCACATAATGCTAATACCCTTGGGAAAGGTATGCATCAAACTACTCTTTCTCTAGCTATGGGTAAATAGCAGGGAAGACTGTGTTCTTTAACCTTGGTTAGGCAACCAGTTTAGAAGGAAAATTATGAATTCAAATCTGTTTCACTCTACTTAAGAAATTGACCTTGTATCACATCCTGCTCATGTGGAGGGTTTGTAAATATATATATATATTGACAAGTGTTTTAAGCTTTATTTTAAAACCAGAAATTTCATTTGATTGATACATTACACATGATGATACCATTCTGAGGTTAACCAATAAATTCACTCAGTTTGGTGCTATTGCAAAATGTGTTAAAGATCAGAAGAAGGCACATCAACTGAAATGTTGTACATATAACAATAAAGATGAGGACAATAGTCT
The DNA here is from genome assembly GCA_023376005.1 of Doryteuthis pealeii. Lineage (NCBI taxonomy): Eukaryota > Metazoa > Mollusca > Cephalopoda > Myopsida > Loliginidae > Doryteuthis > Doryteuthis pealeii. The sequence goes on from CM042156.1 coordinate 3,687,776, forward strand.
GAATAATCCAAATAATACTAATTATCAAGCCTCATCTAAAAAATTCAGAGAAATCTATCTCATTTCATTTCATTCCTTTATAAATTGGACTTTGATATGTTTCTTACATGTTTCCCTCCAAAATATCTCATATTTTCAGATTCTTATTATTTTATGAAGTGTGCTTTCCTTTATTTTTCTTATACTCTTCTTTCCAGTGTATCTCATCTTGTCAGTTCTCTGTGCTGATATATCTATCTATCTATCTATCTATATAAGATTTGAATTCCTTTAGTAGTTTTATCTGACTCAGAATATAAGCAATATCATAATGGTTTTATTTTAATTTGTATTTTGCTATAATAAATCAAAAATCAGATATCCGAGGTAGATTTGTGCAGGTGTAATACCATTAAAGTGCTTTTTGAAAATAAAGCAATTTTCAACATAATGATAATAGTATGGAGTCTGTGTTCATGTTCACTCCATTAATTTCCATATTTTTGAATGTTTGACTAAGGGGAGATAACTTCGTGTGTAGACTGTATCAATTTGATATTTGATTTCATTGATTATATCTTCTAAAGGTGATCATGTTTTAATGGTTATTGTCAATGTAATTTGTGATCTGAGTTGAACTCCTGGCCGAGGCTGTTTGCATTTCACGTAGAGCTAATACCCTTTGGAATGGTATGAATCTAACTATTCTCTCCTTAGCTATTGGTTGATAGTAAGACAGACTCGGCTTTTCAATCTTGGTATGGCAATCGGGCTAGGAGAAGAAAGACTCTAAATTCAAACCAGCTGTACTCTGCTTAAAAATTGACTTTGTATCACATCTTGGAAGATAACTGCATGTATAGAATGTATCAATCGGATATTTTGATTTCCTAGATACATCTTCTAAAAGGCGCTTGTTGTGTAATGGTTATCAACATCAAAATTGGAATCAGTGACCCTATTTCAATGTCTTAGGAAAGGTATGAATCCAAATATTCTCTAGCTATGGGTTAATAGTAGGCAAGATTGGGCTCTTCAACCTTTCTACAGTGATCAGGCTAAAAGAAGAAAAACTCTGAATTCAATCCAGCTTTACTCTACATAAAAATTAACTTTGTCTCACATCTTACCAGCGGTAAAGTGGTTGGGTAAATACAGATGAAGGATTAATGACTTGATATTGAACTTAATTGCTACCTTTGGCAGTGCTTAAGTGAATGCATATTAAAGGAAATAACTACCGGCTACTTTTCATAGAAACATTTTATGCTCATTAAGTTAATGTTTAATCTTTTTTTTTTATTTGCTTTGTGTTATAACTCAAGTATCAGAGTTAACAGGGAAATAATAAGAAGAAACATAACGAGTATTAAGGATAGGGGAAAATGGTTTGCTAAGCAAAGATACAAGGTGAACAGAGTAATTAGCAATTGTTAGGTGGAGAAGTCCCACAAATCTTGTTGTTTTGTCTCTTTCGAGGTTTCTTCAGATGTTATTCAGAGAAAAAAAAAAACAGGCGATTCCATATTCATTATTTAGGTACTATATGATACTTTGTGAAATATTTTTGGTTTAAAAGTCAACAGTGTAAAAGATATTCTTTGGGTCTAGATACGCGCACACACACACACACACACACACACATATATATATATATATATGTGTGTGTGTATACATATATATATATATTTACCAACCCCTATCCATGAGCAGAATTTGAAAAAAAGGTCAATTTCTTAAGCAAAGTTTAACAGGTCTGAATTCAGAGATTTCTGTCTCCTAGACTGGTTACCTAGCCAAGGTTAAAGAGCCAGTCTACCCTACTATTTACCCATACCTGAGGGAGAGTAGTTGGTTGCATACCTTTCCCAAGGATATAAGCGGTGTGTGAAATGCAAACAGCCTCATCCAGTATTTGAACCTTGGTCGGTGAGTCCATTTCCTATGACTTTAACTGTTGTAACATGCACCTATATACATGTACATAGGGTTGAATAAGAACTGAGAATTCATGCGAACATAACAAATGAAAGTAACAACTTGAGCAGATAAGCTGTGACACTGACCTCTGTAAATACTTGAACCATATCAGCAATAAAAACGCCCTTCTCTTTGGATTCCTAGATGGAAGAAAAATAGAGGAAAACTGAAAAGTAAGGAACTAATTCAGCAGATAAAACTGTATGTGATGTATATCATCCAATCATTGGTTTTGTTAGAAGAGAAATGCCTCTTGCCTGGAAGCCATGACGGATAGGTCCAAAAAATGGTAACCAAAAAGAGAAAAAACAAAAGACAGAAGGAAAAGTAGAGATTGGGTTGTCTTGGACTGCACTTCGTTAGACCTCAGACAAGATTAAGGGGTTTATTTGGAGATAAAGTAGATGATCTAATCAGTAAGTCAATTGTCTTTGGCTCTAGATATAGCATTCTTTGGCTGGCCAGCATATTTGCTGCAGGGTTAAAGGAAAGAAAAGAATGCCAAGATTGTTCTGATGTTGGTAGGTTGTATTTCATTAGTTCTGTTGGAAAATTAAGGATTCAATGAAGAGGGAGAATATAGTTTGTAAGGGAAGAAGGTTGGTAAGAAAAAGAAAACCAATCAGTGAAGAAGAAGGTATAATAAGAGGGAAAAAAGGACAGTGAAGAAGAAAGTATGAAATGAATAAGAATAAAGTATGTGAAGAAGGAAGAAGTAGTTATGTGGAAGGAAGAAGAAGGAAGGGGAAGAAGAAGGTATATGAAGAAGGAAGGGGAAGAAGAAGGTATATGATGAAGAAAGAGGAAGAAGAAGGTATATGAAGAAGAAAGAGGAAGGTATATGAAGAAGAAAGAGGAAGAAGAAGAAGAAAGAAGAAGGTATATGAAGAAGGAAGAAGAAGGTATATGAAGAAGGAAGAAGAAGAAGGAAGGGAAGAAGAAGGTATATGAAGAAGGAAGAAGAAGGGGAAGAAGAAGGTATATGAAGAAGGAAGGGGAAGAAAAGGTATATGAAGAAGGAAGGGGAAGAAGAAGAAGGTATATGAAGAAGGAAGGGGAAGAAGAAGGTATATGAAGAAGGAAGGAGAAGAAGGAAGAGGAAGAAGGTATAGGAAGAAGGAAGAAGAAGAAGAAGGTATAGGAAGAAGGTATAGGAAGAAGGAAGGGAAGAAGAAGAAGGTATATGAAGAAGGAAGAGGAAAAAGAAGGTATATGAAGAAGGAAGAGGAATAATAAGAAGAAGGTATATGAAGAAGGAAGGGGAAGAAGAAGAAGAAGGTATATGAAGAAGGAAGAGGAGGAAGAAGAAGGTATATGAAGAAGGAAGTGGAAGAAGAAGAAGGTATATGAAGAAGGAAGAGGAGGAAGAAGAAGAAGAAGGTATAAGAAGAAAACATATGAAAAAATAATAATAATAATAATAATTAAAATAAAGTATAGGAAGTAAGTAAAAAAGAAACTAGAGAATAAAACATATGAGAAAAAGAAGAATAAAATAGAAGAAGAAAGTATAAGAAGAAGTATAAGGAGAAAGGAGGATAAAGTATAAGGAGAAGAAAAGGAAATATAAGAGAGATAAAGAAGAAGAAAGTATAATAAGACGGAAGAAAAAGGATGATGGAAAAGAAAGTATAAGAAGAAAATGGATGAAGAAGAAAGTATAAGAAAATGGATGAAGAATAATCTGATAATGAGGGGGGAAACAAGAATAATGAATAATAAGAAGGATGAGGAAGAGAATTAAAAAGGAGAAGGCAAAAACAGGAAATGGTAAGAGATGAAGAATCTGACGGAAAATCTTGGATATTCTGAAAGCTTAGAGATGAAGATAGATGAGGAATTGGAGAAGATGAATAAAAATGGAAAAAGTACAGAGAGTAAAGAGAATGCAAGTAAAGAGAGAAAAAATAGAAAAGGGAAAGAATCTTTGAAACTGGAATTTAGTTTCTAATGTTTTAAACTGGAGAAAGAAGAGAAAGTGTTGAAAGAAAATGCAAAAGGCAAATAGACGGGGAAGAAGAAAAATGATGACATTGAATAAGGTTGGTTGGTTGGTTTTTACTTTAAGAGAAAGAATAGAAAGAAATATTTATTGGTAGATATAATAATGAGAATATGGGAAAGGAAAATAAACAGATTGGTTGGTCGGATTTTATGGCATGTCAACCCTTGTTGGGTTATTTTATGCAGATGATATTTTGTTTTATTCATTCTTGTTGGGTATTCATTTTTTTTAGTCATATTTTCTTAATACTCATTTTTTTATATCTATTTAACCCATAGGTGGGACCCTAACAGGTACTACTGCTTTGGGTTAGGGTGGACCTGGAAGTAATTGCGATAAAGGAGTACTCCATATTCCTCAGTTCCAGAATTGGAACTTTTCTACTAGATGCAGTTCAATATCATAGCCAGGACAGAAAATACACTGCAAGAGATAAACTTGATAAACAAAGAAACCCTATGAACCCATATGAACCCATAATCCCATTATTTAAACTGAGATCAAATCAGATAATAACAAAAGGGTTAAGGTGTCTTTAAAAAAATATCTAAACTGAATTCAGTCTGCCAAGAATTGCACAATGACTTTTCTTCAAAATAGTCTCCTTGCTTTTCATTAGACCTTTATTGTGAATTTTTGAGTTCAGGTACAGGATATATGTGACACAAAGGGTTTATGGTTTCATCTTTTGATGATATCGTTAAGATCAGTATTCAACTATGTAGCAAGTTGAATCTGCTTCTGAGAATCTAGACTTGCTAAGTGGTTTAAATAGCAGGTTGGGCTATTCTATTATGCAGTATGGCTAAGTGTATTTCCAGGATTCTGATTGGCTAGTGGTTCTAGTGTGGATATTTTTATACATAAATACTAAACACTTGACAGTTCTGTCAGTTGCTACAGAGTGTATTCAGTTACTGTCTATTTTTTTGTCTGGTGACTGGACACTAGTCACAGCCTTCCTCTGAAAGTGAGTATGATGTCCATTCTAGACTGTCAATCAGGGTTTTGGGTTGTCCAGCACATCCTCAAGTGAATGACTCTTATCTGTGAAAAGATATTTTAAAAAATACCAATTTAAAGGACAATTAATAAAATCGCTAATCAAATTGACCATTTTATTTTTTAATGAATGGCACGATGGTTGAGAGAAAATAATGTGAGGTTATTCTCTGTAGAAACTCTTAGACTGCCTCAAATTTAAATATTGTGACAAATTTTTCTTCTTGAATATTAGAGTTCTATGAGTTCCATTAAACATCAATTTGGATTAGTTGCAGATAAAACCAACTCAGAATTGGTCACTTACTAGTTCTTGTTCTTTCTAAGTTCATTGGAAATTCTCTCTTAATTCTCTTCTTGTTGCTTGCTTACTGCTAGATCAAAACACACATATGTGAACACACATGCTAATACATACATATGTACACACACACAAATACATGCACATTTACACACATGCAAACATATGTAAATGTACACAGTCATTCAAATACAAAAAAAGTAGACACATGCAAATACATGCACATTGATCCACATTTACATTCATGCAAATACATGCACATATGCACACTCATGCAAATACATACACATTTATGCACTCATTCAAATGCACACACATTTACACACTCATGCAAATACATGCACATTTACACACTCATACAAATACATACACATGCACATTTATACATACATGCAAATTTACACACACATGCAAATACATGCACATTGATCCACATTTACACATACATGCAAATACATGCACATATGCACACTCATGCAAATACATGCAAATACACACACTCATGCAAATACATGCACATTTACACACTCATACAAATACATACACGTGCACATTTACACATACATGCAAATGCATGCATATTTACACACGCATGCAAATGCATGCAAATTTACACACACATGCAAATACATCCAAATTTACATGCACAAAACATTTTACTCCTAAAACAAAGACAAAAATAAACAAAAAACTAAGCAATCTAATTCATTGTTTATTTGAAGGAAGTCTTATAAAAATAAATACATTTGCTCCTTCTCTTTCTATTTAGAACAGTTAGTCTTGTGGCTTTTTGAGGTGTGGATTAAAATCTTTACATTTTTTGATTTTTCTTCAAAAATCCTCAAGTCCACACAGAGCATAAACATTTTAAAGATTCATGACTGTATACAATGCGCTAAGAAGAAGCCATTAGATGTTGTAATAGTCTTTCCACTTCTCCTTTAATTTTACTAATTTTTTAGCCATGTACTTAAGCTGTGTCGGTTGATGAAAATAACAAAACCTGTGAGTCCCTTAATGGAGTAGAAGTAAGCATAAAGCTCAATTCAGCTATTAAGCTGATGATTTGAGGTAGAAAAAGCTAAAAGCCTTTTTGTTTTTGCCTTTTTTTAAATTCTAAAACCTGAAAATAGTAATGGAAAGTTGCCAAGGAAATAAGAGTCATTATGGGTAATTTTTACACAGTGTTAGGAATTAGAATAAGCCTTTTCATCATAGAACTCAAAACTAAATATTGCATTTATATATACATTGTTATTGAGAAATATACTTTGTGTGTGTATATATATATATATATATATATATATATATACTCAAAATGACACACACATACTATGATAAATATACTTGTATATTTATCTATAACAAGTATATATATATACAGGGTGTTTGGGAAAAATTTGACAGTTTCATAAGGAAAAAGAATAAGTACTTGGTAACTATAAAATAACCACCATTAGCATCGATTACAGCCTCAATTCTGCTCTGGAACCTGGAGCAAGTTGATGTTACAGTTTCCCCAGGAAGGGTCTCAAAAACTACCTTAATTCAGTCGATTAACTGGCAGTACTGGCATGGTGATTTGTGTCTTTCTCAACAGCGCCACATACATAATAATCCATGGGGTTAAGATCTGGGGAGTTCAGAGGCCAAACATTGGGACTGGTGTAGTCATAAAAATTCACCGACAACCATTTCTGACTTTTCGCAAAGGTGTGGCAGGGGGCTGAATCCTGCTGCCATACATATGGCCTACCATTGGCTACCCTTGTTATCCAGGGCTTGACTACAGTGTTTAACAATTTCATGTAGGCATCTGAATTCAACCTGATACCCTTTCTGAAAAAATGCGGAGGCATCACATCACCCTCAGTGTACACACATCCAAAAACCATCACAATTTGGGGAAATTTAGTCTGAATGACATGAGGAGTGTCCTTTGGACTGTATGCAAGCCATCTGTTATTCTGTGTGCTGTGCTTTTGATCTTGGCAAAAGTTTTTCTCATCGGAAAAGAACCAGATTGTTTGTGCTTCAGCAGGATGTTTCACTTTGCTCAGAAGTTTCTTCGCCTTTGTCAACGATTTTCACAAGCCTTTTCGGGGAGCAGTTGACCTCTGTGATGCTTGTATGAGTAGTAGCGAAGGTTTTCATTGAGTGCAAGATCATGGTAGATGCTGAAACATTCAATTCACATAACAAAGCTCGAATTCCAATGCCAGGGTCTTCCAACACTTTGCAGATTTTCGAGGAATTCTGCTGTACGAATGCAATCAGATCATGTTATGTTGCTTTCTTCTAGCCACAGCATCGTAATCTCCATTGCAATTCTCCAGTTCATGCCTGATTGTTTTTACAGTGTGCAGGGAGCATTGGGCAGCAACCATAATCTCCTTATTTTGATGGCCGGCACAGATCATCATGATACAAGTTATTCTGTTCCATGATTCAGGTGGGCTCCAGTCATCTATTCTGTCTTAATGTATATGAATAAAGAAGGGTCCAAGCTCTCAAATGATGCATAGTGTGCATCAATAGCTCCAACCTACGGAGAAAAATAACCAAATATAAATGTCAAATTTATCCCAAACACCCTGTATATATATATATATATATATATATATATATATATATATATACTCAAAATGACCCACACATACTATGATAAATATAGTTGATATTTCTCTATAACAAGTATATATATATATATAAAATGACACACACAGACTATGATAGATATACTTGTATATTTCTCTATAACACACACACACACACACACACATATATATATATATAAAAATGATACGCACAAACTATAATAGATATACTGTATATTTCTCTATAACATATATATATATATATATGTATATACACTCAAAATTACACACACATACGATTATAAATATATTTGTATATTTTTTATAACAACTATATATATATATATATATATATATATATATGTCTATTTATGTTAACTTTTACTTTAATTGTTGCTTTGCTATACAATTGGGCTTCTCAATTTTGTGGCCAACACTTTCTCGGAAACCAACAAAGAGGATAGAAAATTTACACTAATACTAATGGACTTAAACAAAAAAAGAAAACCCCAAATATAATCCATTTCCAAAGATACAAAACCATTTTTCCTATTTTACTGATAAAAAGGAAAGAAAAGGAAGAAAAAACAAGGAAGAGAGAGAGAAGCTTTTGAAATTTGAAAAATATATTTATATAGATATAAAAAAAACAGAAAAAAACCAAAAAACATTTTTGTACATATTCTTGATTCCTTGCTAATCAAGACTTTATCTTAATATTACAAATCTACCGATGGTAATGTTGTTGGGATTGATTCTAATTGTTGATGTATATACCCAACCTCTCCCCCATGAGCAGGACATGACAGTGTCAAATTTAAGCAGCTTAACAGGTTTGAATACAGAGATTCTTTCTCTTAGGACGGTTTCATACCAAGGTTAAAGACTCCAGTTTGCCCTACTATTTACCCATAGCTGGAGGGAGAATAGTTAGAGTATTAGCACTATGTGAAATGCAAACAACCTCATCCAGGATTTGAACTTGAGTCATCAAGTCCATTTCCTATGACAGTAACTATTACACCACGCACCTCTAGTTGCCATACTAAGGTTAAATAGCCCAGTCTGCCCTACTATTTACACATTCAGAGAGTAGACAGTGAGAAAGAAAGAGACATGAGCTATGTTAGGCGAGAGAGAAAATTTTACTCAACAAATTTGTTTTAATAACTTTTTACATGCCACTGTTATTTTCTTACCTTTTTTTTTATTACATGGAATTTTTTTTTTTTTGTCATCATGGTTATTTTTTTTCCATTAGTCTTTTCCTCCCCTGCTCTGTCGGTGGCACTTAGAATACACTGACTATATTCCCCTATAAAGTTGTACCCCCCTCCACACACAAAAAAACAAGTGTGTTCTGGGTATGACTCAACACTGCATCTAATGGTTAGGCTCCAGTTTCTGTGGAGTACATCTTGATTTTGTGTGTCAAATAGATTGGTTTAAAAATCATTAATATTCTATAGGATGTGGGGAAAAATACCCCAAAACTCCTTAAGAAAAAAACTACAGGGTTGTCCAAAAGTCTTGAACATACTGAAATACTAGGAAATAATTTAATTTTTAAAGATTTCTTTTTAGAGGTAAAATAATTACATAACTAATATATTATTAAAACAAAAAATTATGCAAGTGTTGTATACTGGAATATAGAATGTTTCAGTAAAATAAGTTCTTAACAGCAGAGTGCTAAAAATTGGTATTACATAGACGTAAAGATCTCTATAAGTTTCTCCAATTGCCCTTATGGAAAGTCCCAACCCTTTTTAGCATATGGGTGCAAGAAGGCGGTGGCTGAGGGTCTTCATGTCCTGGTAATGATGTTAAACTCAATCTGATGGCGAGGTTCCAGTTCTGAAGGTTGGGGAATGTGGAGCACCCCTTCATCACCAGGTCCACTATGACCCAGAGTGGTAGTACCTGTTAGGGTCCCATCTATGGGGTAAATAGAAAAACATAAGTTTACAGAAAAATTGGTATCCATTAAGAATGAATTTATTTCAACACTTAGTTGGCATTAAATGACCCACTGAGGTTGAGATGCCGTAAAACAAACCAAAACCCAACTGTTCTAAACAGCAGTAAATAAGTAGTCTTGGACCAGTTCATTTACTCTAAGAAAAGGTGTGATAGGCTAGTCCACAACAGAAATAGTAAACAATATGTAGGGATACATAAAAAAGTTGCATGGTGTAATAGTTATAGGAAATGGACTCGCTGACCTGAATTCAATTCCTTGACAAGGCTGTTAGCATTTTCCCACAGTGCTAATACTCTTGGGAAAGGTATGCATCCAGCTATTCTCACTCCATCTATGGGTAAATAATAAGGCAAATTAGGATCTTTAATCTTGGCCAGGTAACCAATCTAGGAGAAGTAAATCTCTGAATTGAAACCTGTTAAACTCTGCTTAAGAAATTGACTTTGTATCGCATCCTGCTCATGTAGAGAGGTTGGTATATATATATATATATATATATATATATATATATATATATATACTTAAAAATGTGTAGTATTTGGATTATTATCCTCATCTTCATTGTTATATACACAATGAAGATGAGGACAATAGTCCGAGTAATACAGATTATCAAGGCACATCTCAAAAATGAAATAATGTAAATACGAATATACAATGAAATCAATTGCCTAACCTCTTGGCATAAAACTTCCTAGACAGGATGGATGACATGCTGTTAAAATCAATCAATCTTTTCCTCACAGCAATCAAAACCAACATTTTACACTCAAAGCCAAAATCGGTGATAATGCTTGGTGGTACATTTCACCAAACACATTTCTTACCACTGACATTTCACTGCATTGAAATGACATTTTAAGAAATGTATAAGAGTGAAAAGTAGGAAGGAAAGAAGATGTGAACTGAAACCTATCTATAAAAAAGAACAGATAACAAAGAAATGATTGGAGAATTTATTCAGAACAGTTCACTAGTGTGCTAATTGTTTTGTCCATCAGGCAAATAATTAATAACAGAATGAGATAGATAGACAGAGGCTGAGATAGATAGAGGGATAGACAGACAGACAGACAGAGGCTGAGATGGATAGACAGACAGACAGAGGCTGAGATGGATGGATATAGACAGACAGACAGAGGCTGAGATGGATATATAGATAGACAGACAGAGGCTGAGATGGATAAATAGACAGAGGCTGAGATGGATAGATAGACAGAGGCTGAGATGGATGGATAGATAGACACAGGGTCAGAGAGGGATGGATGGATGGATAGATAGATAGACAGAGTCTGAGAGGGATGATTGATTGATAGATAGATAGACAATAGTCTGAGAGGGATGGATTGATTGATAGATAGATAGACAGACAGAGGCTGAGATAGAGAGAGATAGATGTTGAGATACATATGTACATACATATGAACAGAATGGTATATATATATAAGAGAGAGAGAGGCATAGAGATAGGAACAGGCCGAGATAGATTGGTTAGTTGGTGTTTTTTTTTAAAACCTTAAAAAGAAATGACAAAGAAACAATAGAAAGAAATACAACGAAAAGATTAAAGTTGTTGGTTGGTTGGTTGGTTGGTGGGTTTTAATGGCATATCAACCCTTCTGGGGTTCTTTAATGCCAAGAGGTAAGGGAATAAAATATGTTGTATATCTATATTTACACTTTAGTACTGTAAGCAACCTGATATCAAAATGAGTTGATTTAGCATTAAATGACCTGAAAAGGGTTGATATACCATAAAACAAAACCAACCAACCAAAACAACAGTTGCACAATCATCTCACAAATCATCTAAGAAATTGTTTCATTGGTAGATTTTAACAGCATATCAACCAGTCTGGGGTTATTTCATGCCAAGAGGTAAGGAAATAATATTTGTTGTATATCTATATTTACACTTTTGTAGTTAATGGTTTTAACGAAATGTTAGCATCATTGGGGATCATGTTGAGTGATTAGTTTTGTATGGTATTGATCAGTATTATTTTTTGGTATAATTTCTCTAAAAAAGGACAGGATGTCATTATGTTGACTTTTTCAAATAGATCTTTCATATTATTTGCATAAAAACGTCAGTTTTTGATGTGAGTAAAAATCCCACATTCTATGCGGAAGTCTTTGACAGTAAAAGGTGTAAAAAGATTGATGGAAAAAAGGAAACAAAGAGACTAATAAATAAAAAAAAAGAAGGGAAAATAAAATGAGAATGAATGCAATTTATAAGAAGAAACAAAAGAAATAAATAGAAATCATTGAAAGAAGAGAAAAAGCTGTAGAAATATAAATGAATAAAATAGAGACAGATGTTCATTTAAGAAGATAAATGATTGAAGGATAAATAGTATGGAAGGAAAGAAGTAATAAGAAAAGCAAGAAAAAAGAAAGGGACTATTTTTCTGAATTTTTGAAATGAGGCTTGATAATTTGTATCATTTGAATTGTTCAAATTGTTGTCCTCCTCTTTATTGTTATATACACAACATTATGGATGATGTGCCCTCCGGCCTTCATCAGGTGTTTATTATCAAACTTGGAAATCTTGTCTTTGAATTCAGGAACCATCTCGTTGTAATCAGGGACCTTCATGGAACTTTGAACCAAAGCCTTTATTCAATCCACCAGTGTAAACTGTTCCCATTCTATTAGCCATTACTGAGTAAAAGTGTTAAGCTATCTTAAGTATTCTATATTAAAAGAAAGGGAATTGAAAAAGAAGAAAGATTCTTGTGTAAGATTAATTAGAATTAAAGGAGACTTACTTAAATACCACTTTTTATCAAGTTACATCCTATTTGTAGATTATATATTACAATTCATCATCTTCATCAAGTAGTGCTGACAGCACGGATCTCCATGATTCTTTCTCACCCCCTGTTCTTATTGGCCCTTACCATCCTGGAAGGTCCCCTGCACAGCATCCAGAATCTGATTGATGTATTTTTGACTGGCTGATCCATACTGGTGTGTCCACACATAGGTGCAGGTCACTTATTAACTCATCCTTGCTTCTCCAGCAGTGTCCAGCTTTTCTTGTTCATCTCATCTTAATGGTTTCTGTGAGAGGAAGCAGGTGGCTGTACAGCTGCTCTTTTGTTGGATGCTTAAGGACGGAATCCTCCTCTTTGTTGTAATAATCTTGGTGACTGAGCAATCCATAACATGCAACACTTTACTTTAGCTCTTACTTAAGCTAAATGGGCAGTCGAAGAGGACTCCTCCAATCAGTTGGCTGGTCATATCAAGCCCTAGCACCTATATTATTGTTCCAGCCTCATAGCAAATCCCTCTTTGTATCATATATGGGCTAGAAGGTGATGGCCAAGGGTCTTAGTGTCCTGGGTATGATGTTAAACTGCATCTAATGGTGAAGTTCTGATTCTGGAACTCTGGGGTATGTGGAGTACCCCTTCATTGTCAGTACTTTCAGGTCCATTGATATGGAGTGGTAGTACAGTAAGGGCGCCATCTAGGGTTAAATAGAAAAAAAATGTTCAAAAAAATTCAGTTTAAAAAAAAAAGAAAAAATTGGTATATCAATCAAGAATGAATAAAACAAACATCTTTGGCATTAAATAATCCAACAAGGTTTGACATGCCATACAATCCAACCATCCATACATTCATCCAAACATTTTATTTGTCCAAGTGGTGCATCCATATAGAGGCATGGACATGGCCATAGCTTAGAATAATTCTTGCTTTATCTTATCAGTGATTGCAAATAAAAATAAAATAGAAATAGTTTTTCAATATTTGGGTAACATGAGGCATAGTTTGGCAGCTGTGGATGCTTTTGTCAAGGCATGAAGCATATGAACCATACTGGACAGGGAAATGCTGAGGTTGCATGGTACTCTCTGTGTGACCCACGTGCTTTTTGTGTCGTGAGTGAAGCGGCCAATTAACTTCACACAATGAGAAGTAAGAGATATGTAAGTGAATAAGATGCAAGTCAAGGGCTTTGAAGTAGTATATTTATTCACTCATATATATATATATACACATACTAACTTCCCGTCTTGTCTGTCTTTATCAAACAGATGCAACCATTATTTTATGGTATAGAGGGGGGTAGCTAATCTTTACAACAGTGCTGGATTTGTCTCTAGAATTCAAACCCACTTGACCTTGCCTGGTTGTTGAGATTCTTGACACATGAGTGAAATTCTTTTAACCATCTGGTTACTATACTGTGATCAACTAAGACTTCTCCTTTTACACAACAAATATTTTTGTTTGCTTCTGAGGCAATATGGCCCAGTTTGAACATGCAAAGCATAAGTTTCCAAATTAGATTACTTTGCACATTCTTCTGTGCATCATTCAAATTGCACATTTAGTGAAGCAATATGTAATGTGTCAGCACATCTATTACCCCAATACTACCATCCGTGGCTTGATATCCTTCAGTCACATTATATACGTACCGAAAAATATACATACTCACATCATCAACATCAAGTTGTTCTAACAGCACAGATTCCCATGATTCTCTCTCACTACCTGTTTTTATTGGTCATTGCTCCTCACAGGTTTTCTGCATGGCATCCAGTATCTGCACAGAACTAACTGATGTAGCATTTTGCTGGTTGGCTAACACTCTCGTGTGGTCTGTCTGTATGACAGTAATAAAGATATGTTATACAGAAAGTGTGGGGAAGTTTTTGACTCTCCCTCATATATATATATATATATATATATATATATATATACAAGGTGGGTCAAAATAGTATCGAGATTTTTTGTACTTTATGACATACCTTGTATTCTGAAAAAATTAACATTCCATTAATTGTTCATTCCTATCTAGGAAAATACAGCTTTAAACTCAGTACTTTTTGACACATCTTGTATTCTTAAAAATGTTTCATTCATTGTTCATTTCTCTCTTGGTAAATACAGCTTCAATCTTGATACTTTTATAACACACCTATATATATATATATATATATATATATATATATAAAAGAGAGACAGACAGACAGACAGACAGAGCTGAATAAATAGGGAGAAAATAAAAAAGAAAGAAGGAATAAAACTGAATTTTTACTACTAATAGGAGTGAGAATATCAGAATAACAGTAAAGAAAATGGAAAAGTCATTTAACACTGAAACCAAAAAAAAAAAAAAATACTTTAGGGAAACAGGTTGATCATAAATGTACCAAAATGAAAACCAGGTATTTGGCCTCTTTCTTTCTTTCTCTGAACAATTTCACTTCTTTTATTGTAGCTTTTACAGACCTCAGTCCACCAATGAGATGATTACAATTTTTTGGCTTTCTTTTTCTTTTCTTTTCATCTTTACTTAATGTCTCCTATGGCATTCATATCAACCTGATGGTTGCTGCTATAGAAGAAAGCTGAAGGAATAGATAAATAAAGACGAAAATAAATAAATAAATAGATGATGCCATCGTCTAGCAGTTTCCGTTTCATGCTACTGAGCTTCTGTGACTACAGATTCAAATGGAGGACAATGTCTATTGTCAAGAAATCGCCCACTGTGTTTGACCTTTTCTAACATAAGAATTTCTGCCCAAAATTCATCAACCAGCCATTGGTCAGTCTCCAGGAGTTCAGGCCAAAGATCATCTTCTTATAAGTTACATGTACTGACAGATTTGTCTATCTACCCAATGAGATGTGTACTGGGAACTGGAACATCCAAACTTGTATCCTTATCAGTCTTCGATCAAAATCCTTGATGAATGAAAAGTATAAATCTACAAGGTATGGTCAAAAAGTACTCAAGACTGAAACTTTATTATTTGTTAAAATTCAGTGAAAATGTCTGACGACCCATCTAGGAGAAGGAAAACTCTGAATCAAATATGTTAAACTGCACTTAAGAAATTAACTTTGTATCACATCCATATGAAGGCAGATAAATGTGTTTGTGTGTGTGTGTGTGTGTGTTATACATATATATATGTGTGTGTATATATATATATATATATATATATATTTGAATAATATGTTTGGCACTTATCAACTCAAGCAACTTATATTATGAAGTGATGATATCTAGACACTCTCAGTGCCAATTTATATTATATATATATATATATATATATATAAGCTCTGGCAGTATAAACAAAAACATCCCAGCTCTATAAATTGGAATTACATAATACAAACTTTTGCCTGGAGAAAAAAATACATAATATATATATATATATATATATATATATATATAGCCAGACTCAATACTTTTTGAATGAAAGGGTTTTAGAAGATTACAAGATTGTCTAAGTGCAGAACCATTCA
Source organism: Doryteuthis pealeii (assembly GCA_023376005.1). Classification (NCBI taxonomy): domain Eukaryota; kingdom Metazoa; phylum Mollusca; class Cephalopoda; order Myopsida; family Loliginidae; genus Doryteuthis; species Doryteuthis pealeii. The sequence goes on from CM042156.1 coordinate 3,703,912, forward strand.
TTCTCACCAGATTCTGCAACCTTTTTGTTATTTCCAAACTGAAAATTCATCTTGATAAATATTTCCCTATCAAATTTACCCAATGCTCCACCATGGGCAGGATGTGACGCAAGGTCAATTCTTATGTGGAGTCTTACTGCTTTGAAATCACAGACGGAGTGAATCAATGCATAACAAGTCAATGGACCAACTACCACGATGCTACCAATTGCAGAGGGTATGCTCCATGGATTGAATTTCTTTGGGCACACATATACATGCCACTAACTACCACATACCAAAAAATATTGAAAACTTTTGTCTTACCATTGTAAAACTATCAAAACTTACTTGTTTACAAATATTGTAAGAATGTAGGTAACTCCAAACAAATTATTAATCGATTCCTTGGAAGTAAGTTTATGATTGTTGAGTTTTGTGGAATTATTATGCATACCTGATAGACAGGTAGATGGATTTATATATAGGTATGTTCTTTATGTCTACATAAATGAACATACATGTTATTAGAAGAACATATTTACATACATTGCAGTTCATGAATGTTAGTTCAAGAGCATTTCACCATGGTTGAATGCATGTGCACCTTAGTGCCAAAATGGTAGGATAAGTTCAACTGTTCATGTCGCCCTTGGCTGGAAGTATACAAGCTGCACGCACTCCAAACATCATCTTGCCATTCATAGATTCTTTGACAAAAAAGATTGTTTCTTTTTGCTTGCCAAAGCCAAGACCAAAAAAAAAAAATAACTAGATTTGAAAAAAAAAAAACCATCAAAAAACAAGCAGACAAAAAGGACAAGATGAATGAGATATCCACTAAAAAAGATGAAGGAATAAAAACAATAATAACAAAACAGGAAGAAAAAGATGTATGTTTGAGATTGTTTTGTACTTTTGTGATTACTGCCCTCCTGCCTCGACTCCAACCATCCCACCTCAACTCCTACCGTCCCTAACTTCCAACAATGTCAGATCACTTGTTTTAAATAAAAATCTCAAGTCACAAGAACTTTGCTAGATGGGCCATAAGTGTCTGCTTCTGTTTTCTTTTCTTCAAACTTTTTTTATTTATTTTTTATTTATTACTATTTTTTATTTTTACTTTTATCTTTTGTTCTCTTGTTTGCCTTTGTTTGTTTGTTTGTTTATTTATTTATTCATTCATGTTCTTTTTTATTTATTTTTTATTCTCCTGCTTGTCATGGTTTTTCATATCTTTTGATTTTTCCTTATCTCTTGGTTTTTATTCTTTATTTTCCCTTTTACTTTCTTTTTTAACTTCATTCGTTTCTATTTGGGTTCTTTTTTATTCACCCCCATAATATATATATTTTTTACTTTCATTTTCTTTACAAATTTTAATTACAGTTTTTGTTCCTTGTTATTCTTGAAATTTCACACATAATTCATAATTTCGGATAGGTTCAAATTTATTCTTCTCAATATCTGTCTTTTTATACCTCCCACATTTTAAATTCTTTTTATACCTCCCACATTTTAAATTGTCACTTGTGTGGAGCAAGTGAACTTAGGCAAGTGGTAATATTAGCTCAATCTAGCTAAAGTCTTACCACTTCTTTTTCCAATGTGATCAAGGTTTGAACTTGTGCACTGTGTGTTTGATTCTGATCTCTGTTATAGGCCAATACCCCAGCCTAATACCCTTGTTGGTGGGGTTAAGAATATGCTGACTGTATCTACTGCTGAGGGGTAGCCCCCACCTCAAAAAAGTTATCCTGGTGATGAGGCTCAAGTTTGCGAGCTCTGTGGGTGGTCTAGTACCCACTTCTTTGCTATTATTCCCAGGTCCACTCTGATCCAGAGTGGTATTACCTGTTAGGGTCCCACCTTTGGGTTGAATAGATATTTGCAAATTATTTCTTATAGGGATGCCTGATATCATATAACCGTGTGTAAATAACTCGTAAGAAACTACACAAAAAATGTAAATGTACAATGTATGCAACTCCCTAACGTCTAAGCATAAAATAACCCTAGATAGGTTGAGATGTCATTAAAATCAATCTGTCAGCATCCATCTTTTCAGGTGAGTCATGATTGAATTCTCAATATTCTTATCAAAATTGAGAAAGTAGTTAAATGCCTCCAACTTCAACTCTGTAGATATTTACCCAACCCATTTGCCATGAGTAGAATATGACACAAGGCCACAGGTATGGAGGCGTCCAGCAATGATCAAACTCTATATTCAGTAGTATTAGAACTGCAAGACTATCTTGCTAAACATAAGGTAGGATGTCCCACAGGGTCGTAAATATAGAACATCCGTTGAGGATCAAACTCATTATTCAGTTGTAATGGATGTCAGGATCAAACTCGCAATTCAGTTGTAATGGATCTGCAAGACAAGCTTGCTAACCATTACACTATAATGGGACACCCATTATACCCAATCAGTTCATTACATGTAGGTTTGGACACAAGGTCACAAATATGAGGCATCTATCGAGGATCTAACTCGCTATTCAATAGTAATGAAAGTGAGGATTGAACTCACTATTAAATAGTAATGGATCAGCAAGACTAGCTTTCTAAACATTTAAAACATGTTACCTTTATACTAAATCTGTTCACCACAATAGGATGTGATACAAGGTTGAAAATATGAGGCATCCATTGATAATCAAACTTGCTCTGTAGTAGTAATGGATCTGCAAGACTAGCTTGCTAAGCATTACACCATGATGGGATACCCTATCCTTGGGAAAGGTATGAGTCCAACTATTCTCCCTCTAGCTATGGGTAGTCATCTCATAAATACCTATATACAATGGTGAGTCAAAAAGTAATACCATTTTCTTTATTTCATGTGAAGTTTTTTTAATAAAACTAAGGCCTACATTGAGACCCTAACGAGGCTCAGAGCAAGAATCCAATGAGTAAAACCCAACTTGCCAACCGACAATGTTCTCCTTCTGCATGACAATACTCGACCACACACAAGCATCAGGACAAGGGAGAAAATTGCCTCATTTGGGTGGACAACTTTACTGCATCCTCCATACTCACCAGATTAAGCACCTTCAGACTATCATCTCTTCGGCCCCATGAAAGAGGGTTTGAGAGGCAAACATTATTCCAGTATCGAGGAAGTGAAATCTGTAGTGAAGAAGTGGATCAAAAAACAGTTAACAGACTTTTATGGGGCAGGGATACATGCTCTCATTTGAAGGTGAAACAATGCTATTGAGAGAAATAGTGACTATGTGGAGAAGTAGGGATGTGATCCATAGAGGACCAGCTTCATTTTGTTGAATGATACATGTTCCTGTGATGGTAATTATACCTGTCCTAAACAAAATGGCATTACTTTTTGAAAACCCCTTTTGACGTATATTCATACAATATTTATACCTTGTTTATTTCTGTATTTTGGTCTGAGTTGTTTATATGGACACACATATATGATAGATTACAATATTTCTACATTACTATAACAAAAATGATAATTACTTGAAATAATTGAGAAAATATTCCTTCACAAATAGTTGATTTATAGTTAATATCGAGGACCTGACTCAATATTAAGTAGTGATGGATCTGCAAGACTGGCTTGCTACCCATTGTCCCACGATGGATGCCCTACCTTTTGGGAAAGGTTTGAATCCAACTATTCTCCCTCTAGCTCCGTGTAAATTGCAGGGCAGACTTCAACTTGAGAGTCATCTCATAAATACTTTATATACATTCACAAAATGTTTATTTCTGTCTATTGTTCTGATTTGTTTATAAGGACAAATATTTCTACAATACTACTGTAACAAAAATGATAATTACTTGAAATAATTGAAAAGTATTTCTTCACAAATAGTTGATTTATAGTTAATATTTACAAGTAGTTGTCACTCAGTCGATTTGGACTAACGTCTGAGAGTCTGAAACAATAAAAGTACCACTGATTTTTTTCTGTTTAAGGAGAAAAACAAAACAAACAAAAACACACTGATTTAAAACCAATGCATTATCTCTTTAAAATGTCCAATGGTTCTTATTTTTATTTATACCATTTACTTTTTATGGCAAGAGAATTAATCAAGTTAAGAGTTCACTATTATCGTTAATAATGGTGTTACTTCTCAACACACTTACCCTCAAACTGACCGCTCTCCTTCCCTACCAAGCTTTATAAAGCCGTCACAATCACTTAGTTTGGTAATGGCCCCCAGAAATCACTCCATTGTGGTCACATTTATTTCTTCAATTCAGGAAGGAAACACATTTTTTTTTTATTCTTTTATTCATTCTTCTCATCTTTTCTTTTTCCTTTATACATTTTTTTTTGTGTTTTTTTTGCTTTGTTTTCTTTTTGCTCTCCATTAACAGTAGCCAGTGTAAGTCTGGTCGGAAACACTGCTGTCTGTGCAATTATTTGTGATCGGAAGTGGCTACTTCCAAGCCTGGAAGCAGGACATGTTTTAATGTGTGAGAGGCTGACCAGTCCACCTAGTGACCCCTATCACTTTCTTTCCTACTTTCCATACTTTTTTTACTTGGTTAGTGATGCAAAAACACTCTTTTTGCTTAACAAGCTTTCTAATGACTAATGATTGAAAATAATTTGATGACTCAAGATGCTTAGAGAATCATTTAATGGGAAGGAAATGTGGAAATTCAGAATTGAGATGACCTTAGTAATTGTATATCGTAGATTTTACAAGAAATAAACGTGTGATATTTGGCATGATAGTTTTCTTTGGTCTAAGGACATTTACACAAAGTCTAAATCTTGGATTTAAATTTCAAATCCATCCAGTTCTGCAAACAGCCTAAGGATGATTTTTTTTCAAGGCTATAAAATTAGTAGACCATTTCATATAACTAGGTAGCGATTAAGTGACACCAGATAATCTGGATTTACATTTTTGCATTGCATCTTGAATAATTTGGATGGTCTCATTTTTAACCAGAGGGTGTTGCAGGATGATAACGGGGGGAAGATTTAGGAACACCAGTATTAATACACAGATGGAGAAATCTTCACACTAGAAGGTTAGCCTCTCAAATTAGCAGACCAGTTCCCATACCAGGTTGTAATATCTCATTTACAGAAAGCAATGTTAATATATGCATAGGAAAGCATGGACTGTTATTGACAGATTATTGATCTCATAGAAATTTGATCTATCTTATAAAATAAAACTGCAATTCTTCCAAGCTGTAGTCATATGAGTACTATTGTATGATAGCACTACACAGGGATGCTGTGTGCTGTTTTGAACAAATTCCAGAAACAGCACTCTAAATACTGCAGCTTTACCTCCTCCAAATCTATGATATGGGGCCCCTACTCTACTGCAAGTCAGCAACACGAGTTCATAAACAATGTTACACACAATGGAGACATCTCCACATTAAATAGCAAATCTCTGAAATTAGTTTTTTTACCTATGCAATCTTCAGATGAAATCTTGGTCTGAAGATTGCATAGGCAAGAAACTGTCAGTAACCAGGTGACATTGAATCCATGTCTATGCTACCTTAATTTAGATATCCATGATAGTGAGCACTGTTTTCTTATAAATATAGCACCCATATCTATATTTTATATATATATATATATATATATATATATATATATTAAATTTTTACTTGAAGGCACTTACAATGCATGTATCGCATAAAATTCGATACTTTTTCTTATAGAAATGAACTTGACAAGTGTAATCCCGGCAAAGGATCGCTTGGTGTGTAGAATATCATACAGACTGTTCCGACTTATAAAATGCTTTGTAAGTGCCTTCAAGTAAAAATTTAATATATACTTTATTCAACAATGCTTCTAAAATAAACAAACATCCAAAAATCTTATATATATATATATATATATATATATATATATATATAATATGTAATATATTGAAAAAAACAAAAGTTCATAAAACGAGTAATGTTTATTTCGCCTACGCTGCAGTGTTTTGATCTGTTTCAATAGATCTTCATCAGGGCTTTTGTTAATTTGATGACAAACAAATTTATCACAGAGAATAAGAAAACTGTGAGTCTTTTTGCTTTGTCGGCCAGTCTAGTTAAAAATTATTGAATGAAAAATGAGCATTTTCATTATATTACATACTGTTGGATTCACTTCCACTTTCTCTTCACACACACACACACACACATATATATATATACACACACACAAGGTGTGTTAAAAAGTATCAAGATTTTCTGTACTTTATGACACATCTTGTATTCTGAAAAAAATAACGTTCCATTCATTGTTCATTTGTATCTTGGTAAATACAGCTTCAATCTTGATACTTTTATGACACACACACACACACACACACACACACACACACACACACACACCATATATATATATATATATATATATATATATATATATAATATATATAAGAAAACATGTACAGTTCACCATAGGCATCTTAGCCTTTTAGAAAGTTTTCCTCAAAAATGCCTGATGTGAATACTTAAAGTGAAATGGCAAAGGAAGACACCAAACACTGAAATTTTGAGTATGGCTGAATACACAAGTATAATATCTTGGATTATGGTAAATCAAATGTACTGGACAGGATGCATAGTGTGTATAGAAGAGCAAAGGCTTCCCAAAAGGCCTGTCTTATAGTGAACTGCAATCGCCTTCAACACAAGCCAAGGAAATGTTACAAAGACAACATCAAGAATATTCTTAAATCACTGAAAATTGATATTCTGAGCTGGGAAAAGCTAACATTGAGAATATCTGAGTGGAGAGAGACATTTAAAGCCGGATGTGTCCCCTTTGAGCAGAGACGTAAATATCATGAAAGGTTGAAGAAGCTAAGAAAGGGAACAAAGTCAAACCCTCGTTTTGAGGTCTAATGTGTTGGGTGACCATTTTCTTGTCTTTAAAGTTGAATATGTCAATCAAATGCTGTCTCATGAGAGATGTGATCAGGACACACTTCCTTTGTGGTGAGGTGATACCACTTCCGTCATTTGCCATAAAGTTTGTAAATCTTTATCCTGCTTGATTATCCACTTTAATGGAAGAATTACTATTCGTTGCTTTAAAAGATAGAGAAGTAATTAAATACTAACAAAAAAGAGACCAACTCTCTACTGTATATTAAAATTAATACCCTTTGTTCTTCTTTAAAATATTATGTTAAAATATTTAAAACCTGAAAAACTATGAAATAGTAGAGGTTGTCAATACTAGAATAGGCTCAGTCTTAATTAGTGATCATCCTCCACATATTAATGTTTGTAAAATTTTTGTAAAAAATGTGTGAAAATTAGCATCTTTCTTCTTCATCTTGAAAAGACACATGGCCATGCATAGAAACTTTCTCTAAGTATGGCATTGACTCATATCTATAGTCATTACACAGTTTCTCAGTCATCTCTGCTTCAAGGTATGCAAAACTGAACCCCCTACCCCCAAAAAACAGTACATCATTGGGGCAAAAGACTTAAAATTAGCAGGACATGTGGCTATATCACAGTATGATTATTTAATCATTACAGCGGTTGATCTGTTTGCTTAAGAGCTATCTAAAAATAGTTCAATATGTAAAAAGTATAATAATCTTAATTTAACTCTCTCTCCAACTCCTTTATTTTCTTTCCTTTTTCTTTTCTTTATTTCTTTTTGTCTATTTTTGATTGAAACAGATTAGTGGTATTGCTTCTGTGCGCTCACCACCTCTATCTTTTCTCTTCTCTCTTTCTTTCTATATTTTTTCTGTGTAGCCTGTCCTTTTTCTTTCTTTCTTTCTAAAAAAACAGAATGGTTCATTATTTAGCTGAGGTGACAGCACTCATGAGAAATAAAAATTGGTGGATAATCAACATCAGATAATCAGGATTTACATTTTTGCATTTCATCTTGGCTGATTGGACGGTCTCATTTTTAAACAGAGTATGTTGCAAGAATGTAATGGTTGTACTTTTAAGGAACACGAGTATTGATTTCTAGGGAATAAAGCAATTACCTGTCCAATTTGCAAGTGGATCATTAATTCTATAAGGTCATCATTTGCATTTAATCTTATTTTTTAGTCATCAAAATTCTTGATAAAAGGGTGATAACTATAAACTACCAGTTAAAATTTATTTATTTCTACCTAGATAGAATCATTAGAATCATCCTGGACCTATTTTATAATGAGAAGCCAATGGATAGATATTTACCCAACCAATTCATCATGGGTAAGATGTGACACAAGGTCACAAGTATAGGGCGTCCAGTGAGGATCAAACTCACTTTTTAGTTGTAATAGATCTAAAAGACTAACTTACTAACCATGACACTATTATTTAGTATCATATCTAGGACATCTGTTGTTGTAACTTGAATATCAGAGTTATCAGAGAAATAATAGGAAGAAACATGACAAGTATTAAGAGTAGGGAAAAATGTTTACTAAGCAAAGATAAAGGGTGAATAGTGTACTTAGAAATTGCTAGGTTGAATTAACAAGTGCTGTGAGATCTAATTCTCTCTTCTGAGGTTTCATCAGACATTATTTATAGGAGAAAAACAGATGATTCCATTCTCATTATTTAGGTAATATATATATTTACCAATCCCTCAGCATAAGTTGGATATGACACAAGGTCAATTTTTAAATGGACTTTAACAGCTTTGAATTTTTTTTCCTTCTCCTAGACTGGTTGCCTAACCAAGGTTAAAGAGCTCAGTCTGCCCTACTATTTACTCATTGCTGGAGAGGGAGAGTAGTTGGATACATACCTTTCCCAAAGGCATTAGCACTATGTTAAATGCAAACATCCTTGTCCAGGATTTGAACTTGTGGTGATGAGTCCATTTCCTATGACTCTATTACACCATGCACCTCACACTTACCTCTCTGCAGAGGATGCAGTCAACATTCTAATCCCAGCTGATTTAATAGATTATACGGTAGTTTTTAACTATAGTATTAAAAAATAGTACATTTTTGATCAAGCTAAAAATGAAAATATAATGAGATGAAGAGTAAATGAGTATAAGAAAACTCCATTTACAATGGGTAGTATGTGACACAAGGTCACAAGTATGGGGCATCCAGTGAGGGTCAAACTCACTGTTCAATAGTTATAGATCTGTGAGACTAGCTTGCTAACCATTACATCATGATGGGATGCCCTAAATACCCATTCTATTCACCATGTGTAGGATATGACACAAGGTCACCCAGTGTGGATCAAACTCACTTTTTAGTAGTAATTGATCTGCAAGACTACCCTATTAACTATTACACAATGAAGAATTTTTTTTTGTTTATTGGAATTGGTAGATTCTTGATGTTTTCTTTAAGAATCATATGCTTGATTTCATTGTACAATAATATTATTACCGTTAGAAATACGTACACTTACAGATTGGTATTTGCTTAAGAAGTCATTTATGGAAGGTTGGAGAGTGACGAGTGCAAGGAAATATTGATTTGTTAAATATTCTCTCTTGTACTGTCTGGGGGCACAAAACCTGCTGGCATTGGCATGCCTACCAAAGTATAACGAGACTTTAGTAGATTGAATGGCCACAGATTTGGCTCAGCTCGGCTGAGATAGTTCAACTGATTATAATAGTTCCGGTAAGATCAAAAGACAAATGTCAGGTCAGGGAACTGGAAAAAAAATTCCAAAGACTTTTTCCTTTTCTTTTTCTTTTTTTTGTATCACTTTTATTTCTCTTTCTTTTTTCTTTCTTTCTTTCTTTTTTTTAACAATTGTGTTCTTTTTATTATATATTTTTCATTTCATTTTCAAAAAATGCCACAAAATGTTGAACAAAATAATTGTTTCCTTTTACTTAATTAACATTATGATATAAAGGGAACAAATTCCTGTAGACAACATCTATATCAATACTTGGAAAGAGTTTGCTAGTCTGTCCTCTATTATAGAGGACAGACAAGAAATCTCTTTCTATAGAGTGTATAGATGGGCAAGTTTGTTTGATCTAGTGCAGTGGTTCTCAACCAGGGTCCACATGGACTCCTAGGGTTCATGTAACATTTTTTGTGGTCCACACACACACACACACACACAAAACGTATTGTTGTCATGGTGATATTTGAGTGGTCTATATTATGTGATTACCGAGACTTAAATTTCTACAGTAACCTATGCTATATTAAAAATACCGCTTCCAGGATCTGTTGATTAATCTGTAATAATATGAAAAATCTAATTGGTAAATTTCTTCTATTCTATAGATTTGTCTTTTATATTAAAAATTACTGTTGGCAACTGTTTAGTATAACATTATAATTGACAACTAAGATTGTACAGTTGATATTGATTAGAGAAATAAAATAAGTAAAAAGTAATTTTTTTTCTATTAGTCTTGCTATCTCTTGGATTCAAGTCCTAACCTCTTATTGCATCTAGTGGTGAATTTTTTATTTTGGAACTCTGGAGAGTTTGGTGTACACCTTCATCACCATTACTCCCAGGTCCACTCTAACCTGGAGTGGTAGTACCTGTTAGGGTCCATCTATGGGTTAAATTGATTAAAAAATGAGTTGGAAAAATTGTGTTTAAATTTTTAAAATTTGAATACCCATCAAGAATGAATAAAACAAAACTTCTTCAACTTAAATAACCCAACAAGGGTTGACATGCCATAAAATCCAACTAACCAACCAACCTAACATCTTACCTCATATTGACAGGTATTTCAGTTAGTATAATCTAATCTGAAATAATTCTCTATGAAGTCCCTGTGGTGTAGTGGCTAACATATTGGACATCATAGTGAGTTTGAACTCCAGTCATGCTATTATATTCACTTCTGGATGAATACCCTTGGGAAAGGTATGAAAACCCTCATTCCCCCAGCTATGTATCAAATAGTACAACTACTGTTATTCTTTGTATTATTTGGATTTTTCAGACTATTGTCCTCATCTTTATTATTATGTACACATTGGCTGATATGCCCCCCGGCCTTCTTCGGGTGTTTCTTGTCGAATTCATAGGACTTTGAACCAAATCCTTTATTCAATCCACAGGGGTAGACTGTTCTCATTCCGTTAACCATGACCAGGTACAAGTGTTAAGCTATGTTAAGTATTCTATGTTATTATCACCCTTGGCTAGAATTGAACCTGCAACCTACAGATGTTTGTCAGTGAGAATTGTGTTGGCTCAGCAGATATAAGAGTTGAGTTAATGCATTTCTAAGTGATGATTATCTGTAGGTTGCAGGTTCAATCCTGGCTAAGGGTGATAATAACATAGAATACTTAACATAGCTTTACACTTGTACCCGGTCATGGTTAACAGAATTAGAACAGTCTACCCCGCCCCCAATGTGTCCAAATAACACACATTATCAAGCCTCATCTAAAAAATGCAGACAAATACTGTTCCTCTATAAAGATGGTTTTGGCATTAAATAACCTGTGAAGGTTGATATGCCATTAAACAAAAATCCAAAAGGAAAGTCAAAAATATCTAGAATTCTTATTGTGTCAGTAGAAATAATATGTAAGCTTATTCAGCTTAATCTTTCATTTTTTTTTTACTTGTAAAAGATGTTAGAGAAGTGAGTCTCAGTTTTAGGACCATTTAGATAAAGTAATGGCAACACTGTGATATGTATTGATAGACCAAATGAAAAAAAAACAAAAAAAAGCATGAAACAGTCTTTAAATATCTGATAAGATAGTGTAAATGAATATGCATGCACTAATATCAAAGGATATTATAAAATTACATTGCACCAAAAGTGTTGTTAGTATCTTAATTTGCTATCTGAGCCATGAAAAAAAAAAAGAAATTTTATCTGCTAAGAAAAAAAGAAAAAAAAAAGAAATTTTCCTTTTGATTGTTGCGAGTAACACACTTTACAATTCAGTTCATAGCTTATTTGTAAAGATTTTGATCTTGTAAAATATCTCAAGAAACCAACAGTAAAGATATAATATTAGATTGTATCACTGTCAACTCTAGGTACTAGCTTTATTACTGCACTTGTTTATTTTATAATTATGTGATACGAATCTATTCTATACGAGGGTTTTGTTCTACAAGACAGTCCAATATCCTCTCAAATAAGAAAGCAACAGCTCACACATGCTGAGGTGCTTGTCATGTAATGGTTATCCTTGTAGCAAAGGACATGGCAAACTGAGTTCAAATCCTGGATGAGACTGTTGGCATTTCACATAGTGCTAATTCCCTTTGAAAGATGTGAAGCCAACTATTCTCCTTCCAGCTTTATTCTAAATAGTATGGCAGACTGGCCTCTTTAACCTTTGTTGTGTGAAGGTTTTGTCCTCCAAGACAGTCCATTATACCCCCAAATAAGAAAGCAATAGTGCACACATGAATACAGACAGGCATACATATGTGGAGGTGCTTGTTGTGTAATGTTTATTGTCATAAGAAATGGACATGACAAATCGAGTTCAAATCTTGGATGAGAATGTTGGCATTTCACATAGTGCTAATACTTTTTCAAAGATATGATTCCAATTATTCTCCTTCCAACTTTATGGTAAATAGTAGGGCAAACAGGGCTTTTTAACCGTGGCTTGGTAAAAAGTCTAGAAGAAGGAAAACTGAATTCAAACCTGTTAAACTCTGTTTAAGAAATAGATCTTGTGTTGCATCCTTCTTGTGAGGAGGTGTTGGTAAATATATATATATATATATATATATATATATATATATATATATAAGAGAGTTTCATAATTTGCTTGAAGCATTGTGTATGTATTGGTTAGGAGCTTGATTTAGAAGGCTATCACAATGCAGTTTGGAATAAATAAAAAATAATAATACGGTAACAATGGTGTTGTGTGTTGACCTGTATTTTTTATTATTTATTATTAAATTTATAATAAATTTATATTTATTTATAATAAAAAATACAGGTCAACACACAACACCATTGTTACCGTATTATTATTTTTTATTTATTCCAAACTGCATTGTGATAGCCTTCTAAATCAACCTCCTAACCAATATATATATATATATATATATATATAATTTAAGTTTTCGCATATGCTTCTAAATTATTTAGTTAAAAATCAATGGCAAAATGGATGAAACAAGAATGAATGAAATGAGGGGGATAAATGAAAAATCCTTTCCAAGGGACCCCTCTCAAAAGTATTAAAACACTTTTTGAGAGTGGGGTCCCTGAAAGAAAGTTTTTCTCATCTATTATTAGATTTTTCATTTATCCCCCTCATTTCATTCATTCTTGTTTCATCCATCCATCCATCCATCCATTCAATCATTTTGCCATTGATTTTTAACTATATATATATATATATATATATACACAAAAGTGAGATCTTATGACCTGTCTGAATATTTTCATTCTTATTCTATTATTTTTTCCTCAAAAAAGAGAATATTATTCACAAATATCTTCTCTTTTATAAAATTCTATCAAATCAAGCATCATGTAACATTTTTATGAGAAACTAGTATTTAAAACTGTAAAAAAGATGTTTATTTTTCTTGAGTGTATTTCAAACTGATGTTCTATTCTTAAAAAAAAACTCTGTGGAACTACCACAGGTTCTACTTGTTTATCGGAAAATTATAATCATATTTCTTTTTTTTTTTTTTGCTTGATTACAGGGAAGAAAGGAAAAATAAGCAAGCTACCAGGACAGGTTAAGGAACGAAGGAAACTAAAGGATAATGTGGTAAGTATTTTCTTTTCTTTTATCAGACTTTCTTTTTTTGTGATTTTCACCTATGAATGATAAAACAATTTTTTTTAAACCAAAAAACACTTTCAGTCTACTGACATGAACACTTTGAAAATTTTCCAAGAAAAACAGATTAAAAATCAGAATAATGATTATAAGAAAAGCAGATGTTTATATTCATTGATAAAAATATATATATATATAAAAACATTGTTGCTGAATTATAGGACATATTGTTTGTTTGTTTTTTTGTTTTTGTTTTTCAGATTTATAAAAAAATAACTAAAAGCAAATGATATTGTCAGAATACAATACAAATATTCTTTTACTTTTATGAGTAGAGTTACTTTCTTGTTAAGAAATGAAAAAAAACATTACAAATTATGTATTTGATTTTATTAATAAGTTTTATCATATTATGGCTTTTTTTTTTTTAATCATTGTGCAATGTTTGAAATTATTCAGAAAAAAAACTTTGTTGTTTCTTCTAAAGTGTAGTGTCATAAAAATGTCTTTTTTTAAAATCTGCATCTACATGAGTGGCTAAGCATGCCAATTTTTGAATGGCAATCTCTGGTGCATTGACTGCATACAAACAGGGCTGCTTGGTGGAGTTGCTGTTGTCTCTCCTTTCATCTGGCTCTCTTTGTTGTGGTGGCTACTTTCCTTTCTGTTTCACTCCTTTTCCTGCCTTGCTTGACAAGGAGGCTCAGTTTTCTGCACCAGCCTCCCATGTGTTGGAGTTGATGTGGCATGTTTTCATGTCTTTCTTGCATAATAATTTTATGATGCTCTGTTGTCTCAACAATTGTATTTGAGGAGTAACAGATTGGGTAAAATCCAACAAAATGTGATTAAAAATTGAAGAATAACAGATAAAACATAAACAACTTAATTCAATTGATATTTCACCTCTGTGTGTTAACGAGGCTTCATTAGAAATAAATTTCTGATGAAGCTTCGTTAACACACAGAGGTGAAATATCAGTTGAATCAATTTGTTTGTGTTTTATGTTATTCCTCAATTTTTAATCAAAATTGTATTTGTATAAATTATATGAATTATTACGAAAGCTTGTGTGTTGAAATTTTAATTTCTTTTACGCAGACCAGACAGTCCTAGTGATATAGTAATATATGTATTATCTCCCTTATCTTATATTTTTCTTGGCCGTGGCTTTTGTAACATTAGAGTAGCTAACAGTTTTTATACAAATGAATCTCATGGAACTACTAGTGTAACATTGTTGGATCAATTAAATGTGTGTTGTTAGAATCATTAGTAATTGAATTGTATTTGTGACGTGGCGGGATCCATTTGGAGTATGTGTATGTACGGACATTACTTTTTATATGTAATGTGGTTAAGTATTTTATGTTATTTCTGCCTGTAGTCAGGATTGAACCTGCAACCTTTAAATGATTGTCACTTAAAACTGCATTAACTCTACATTACTTATGAGTACATCCTTGCTTCTCTAGCAATATCTTATTTGTTTTTCTGAGATGGTTTGTGTGATAGGAGGTAAGTGGCCGTACAGTTGCTTTTTTGTGAGGGTGCTGCTTCCAGGGTTTGTTATAGTCATCAAACTTTGTTCATAAGACAATTATTGGTTTTTGTGTAATGGAATTTTTCTTGTATTACCAAATACTGAGAGTCAGATTTGGATGACTTAGTATTCTATAAATCTTTGTTGACTTAATTTATCGAAAGGAAATATCACGCTTGAATGGGTTTAATAGCAATTTTTTTTTTTTTTCTTATTGTGAAATATATTACAAAAAAAAGATAAATTATTCTTTTGTGATTCTCTATTACTTCCAGAATGTAAATTTCTCTGTAAAAACAATATTGAACTAGACTTATTGATAATGTTTCCATGGTATCCTGATAAAAATAAAACTGAGATCAAATGTTGATGTCCTTTGTTAATTAAAATAAGAAATGACACCAAAGGTATTTAAATCTTGTCAAGAGTTGGTTTAGCTCAGTCAGTAGAGCATCCAACTAGGAACTGCAAGGTTCTGGGTTTGATATTGGCCCTTGCCAACTCAGCGTAGGAGTAGCACTTTAGACCACCCAGATGACTTTTACTAGTCTCATTGTTTTTTTCTTGTAATTTCCATAAATATAAAGTAAAAAAAAGTTAGCGGAGTGGTCTATTCTTTGTATCAGCCAGACAGCAAGGGAGTCTATCCCCTTTTCACTAAAACTAGACCAGGGAGAGTGTTTTTGCTGAGTTGGAGTGATGCACCTACTGTCAGCTCCATCACTTTACCGCACAGATTAGATTGCCCAATCTGTGATACTCATGTACTGATTGCCTGGGACCTGTATCAAACCAGGAACATTGCGATTCCTAGGCACGTTCCGACTGAGCTATTTATAAATATAAAATGATGAAAATTATTTTCATGTTTCTAATACTAATAATACTACTAAAGGACCAATTATATCAAAGAGAAAATAGATAAGACTCAACAGAATAGCCAGTGTAGGATGTGTAGATACAGTCAATGCTTTTTTTATGCATATATTGACATCGCTTTTTGTATATGAGATATTGCTATATTAGTATGGGAACTGGTTGACTAATTTGAGAGGCTTACCATCCTGTGTGGAGATGCCTCCATCATGTTTAAAACACATGAACACAGTACAGTTAAAGAGAGTAAATTTACAGCTTTAATTTTGAAATATACATATTTACCAACCCCTACCAATAAGTAGGATGCGACACAAGGTCAATTTCTTAAGTAGAGTTTTAACAGGCTTGAATTCAGAGTTTTCCTTCTCCTATACTCATTGCCTAATCAGAGGTTTAAGAGCCTTATCAGCCCTACTATTTACCCATAGCTAGAAGAGAATACAAGGGTATTAGCGCTATTTGAAATGAAAACTGCCTCGTCCAGGATTTGAACTCGTCTTGTGTCCATTTCCTATGATAGTAACCACAGGTACCTCCAGTCATTAATTTAATTCAGAAATATAGAGCAGATGGAGAGTACTTTGTTAGGAGCCTTCTTGTAGGGTAATGAGCAGTGCTGGTTGTATATGGTGAAGGTGGTGGGTAATAGGTGTCATCCAGTGTAGCTGTTCGTTCATAGTTGTCTATTTTTTTTTTCAACTGTCAGACTGATTTTCCCATTTTACTCAACCCTCTTGCCCTTATGGCAATCCCCAACCCTTTTTATCATATATGTGCTAGAAGGTAGTGGCTGAGGGTCTTCATGTCCTGGGTATGATGTTAAACTCTATCTGATGGTAAGGCTCCAGTTCTGGAGGTCTGGGGAAAGTGGAGCACCCCTTCATCGCCATATCTTCCAGGTCTATTTGACCCATAGTGTTAGTACCATCTATGGGTTAAATAAAAAGGTGTTTAAAACAAATTGAGTATCCATCAAAGATAAATAAAACAAAAACGTCTTTGGCATAAAATGACCCAATGGTTTGACATGCCATAAAACCCAACCAACCAAACCTATTTTATTCTTATTTCTTATTGTGTAAGCTTTTAGAGAATGAGGGTAAGTTCACTCCCACCCCCAAAAAAAGACAACAAAACAAATGAATTTTGTTAATATTGAAAGGGCAGGCTTCACTCAGTCGGTAGAGTGTCCGACTAGGAACTACAAGGTTCCTGGTCCAATGCTGGCCCTCGCCAACTCAGCATATGAGTAGCACAGGAATCTGTGCAGTAAAGTAAGGAGCTGATGGTAGGTGTGGCGCTCCACTTTAGATACAAAAAACAATCCCATTGGTCTAGCATGAGTGAAAAGGGGGATAGACTCCCTCGCTGTCTAGCTGATACTGAATTTAAGCCACCCTGACGACTTTACTTATATCAGATCTTAATGAGAATGCTGGCCACCCTAAATGAGACCCCATAGGTAGATCAAGAGATAATCAGATGAATGAAATAGAAATTCCATTGAACAAAGCACAGGAATATTCTCTGCTCCTGGGAAATCTTCCCAATGTTTAGTGCAGCTACCTATAGTCATGTCACTGGAATGTAGTTTATAGCACATGGAAATAGACAGTAGTGGTGGTAGCTATATGCAAGTCTCTTCTACTTTAATAAAATTTTACTTGTCAATGTAAATCCCCAAAGAGGACTGAGGTTGTATTTAAGAATGTACAATGTTATATACCTTACAGTGTTTCCATATGGATGTTTACATGGATTAAGTATCTTCATACTAGCAAAAATGTGTCCTCCGCCGGGCTCAGGTTTTTGAATTTCAGTGCAAAAGAATATTAAATTAAATCAGAAAAACAACTAAATATGAATGCATATAAAAAGATTTCACTTATTCTGATTCAATTTTTATTGATTTCTATATAAAATCATACATAGGATTGCTTTTAATACGTTTGAAAATAAAACAATGGTGTTAGAAATCAATAATACCAAGGAATTATTTATTAAACCTAGTTTTGTTAAAACCAGTATGCAAATTATCCACGCCATATACTATGTTACCTTTTATTTCTTAGGGATATATAAGACGCATTGCAGGATTTTAAATGCATGGGATGTTTTGAGGTAAATCTAACTGAGGTAGTCTTTAATATTTAAAAAAAATAAGATTCTAATTAAGATTTGATAATGATTATTCAGTAATCATTGAAAATTTAATGTAAATGACTAAGGGAATTGTAACATTGGTGGTGATGTAGTTTAGGTTAAAGGCATCCAGACTCATAATCTCCATTAAAATACTGCACCTCTACAGAGGAGTATGACCCCCACCCTCAATGGGGCCACCTGTTGGCCATGGGTGGCAACCTGTGATGCTTAAGGATGGAACCCTAGTGCCTGAGCAGTCAAAGACATGCAACACTCCACTTTGGCCCTTACTTTGGTTTGATAACCGTTTGGAGAGGCCCGCTCTGATCAATCAGCTAGTCATGTCAAGCCCTAGCGCCGTTATCACCATTACTCCCAGGTCCACTGTGACTTGGAGTGGTAATACCTATTAGTCCCATCTATGGGTTAAGAGAAAAAAAAGAGTTTAAAAAATGTTTTAAAAATTTGAGTACCCATCAAGAATGCATTAAACAAAACATCTGCGGCATAAACTAACCCAACAAGGGTTGACATGCTGTAAGATCCAACCGATCAACTCCATTATAATAAGATACACTGCAGTCAGACATGTATAGGGAGTTAGTTTCTTGGAAAATATAATGTACTGCCATTCTATTCAGAGGTGGAATTATAAAGAATTGTAGTCTTGAAATAATTCTATGTTGTGTTTGCTTGAATTGCATCATTTACGGTTTTTGTTAGAATCTTTTCAAAGAGAAACAAAACTTACTTCTATTCATGGAATTACCAATTGTTAATTCTTTAGAAATAAAATTATGACAATCCCAGTTTACAAAAAAATAAAAAATAAAAATGAATAAATAAAATATCACAAATGATATTAGATTAGGCATGAAAAAAGTTCTGTCCAAGAGAATTTATTATTTCTGTTTAAGTCCAGATTGAAATTAATTAAAAAAAAAAAAAAGGAATAGAGTGGCTTATTAGTATTATCTGCGTTATTCGGACTATTGTCTCCATCTTCATTGTTACTTGTACAACGTTTTGGCTGATATGCCCTCCGGCCTTCTTCAGGTATTTCTTGTCGGACTCGGGAACCTTGTCGGACTCGGGGGGGGGGGGCACACACAATATGAGTAGGTAAAAAATCATACATAAGTAAATAGGTAGATATTCTAGCCAAATCAAGACATTAGGTTTATAAGTTCCCAAATTCACACTCAATTTTCCAATTGTAAACATGGCCGAGTGGATAAGGTAGACAGTTCTAAAGTGACAGTTATCTCTGGAACCCGAGTTCAATCCTGTGAAAGCAGTTAGAAAAAAATTAATTAACACAACTCCTACCCCAGCTATGGTTAGCGGAATGAGAACAGGATACTCCCGTGGACTAAATAAAGGGTTAGATTCAAAGTTCCGTGATGGCTCCCGAATACGAAAAGAAAGTTCCCGAGTTCGAAAAGATTCCTGAGTCCGAGAAGAAATACCTGAAGAAGGCCGGAGGGCATATCGGCCGAAACGTTGTACAAGTAAAAATGAAGATGGAGACAATAGTCAGAATAATGCAGATAATACTAATCTTCAAGCCTCATCTCAAACATTCAGAGAAAGAGTGGCCTATTGTTGGTATCAGCCGAACAGTGAGGAGTGAGTGAATTGTTCTCCTTTTTGTTAGCATTAAACCAGGGAGATTTTTTGTTGAGTTGGAGCACCACACCTACCGTCAGCTCTCTGATGCTTTATTACACAGATCAGATTATCCAAGCTCTGCTACTGATGCACTGAGTTAGTGAGGACCAGTATTAAGCCTGGCACCCTGTGATTACTAGACGGGTGTTCTACTGACTGAGCTAAACTGGCCCTCCGTTAAAATAATATTATTTAACCATAACAATATGATTTACTGATAATAATGATATCTCTTATAATGTCATAATATCATCATCATCATCATCATCATCATTATTAATGTAATTTGTATGAAAAAATCATGAGTAGCAGGAACTCTACTATAGTAGCATTCCTATCCTTTAGAAATCATTATAACTTTTTTATTTTGTTAGAAAAATAATAATAATTGATAGAAAACTACAACTAACATGACTAATCGATATTCTTTTATTGAAAAAGTCATTGTAATGCTACAGATTTTCACTTGTGAAATCTAAATGAACTGAATGGCATTAGTTTATTTTACCAATTTTTCTTTCAACCCAACCCAGCAATTTCAATAAAGTCAAATTTGCCTGTCCTTCTTTGTAAAAGTCTAATCAGTTGTTTTTTCCTTTTTTGTTTTTGTTTTATTTACAAATTTGATGTAAAAATGTGCAATAATCTTTATTTTAACAAGTTTACCAATAAATTTCCTGTTGATATAGGCTGCTTTTTAGCCATTATTAACATATGAATTGTTTTGATAAAATAATGTCTGAAGAGAAAGTAATTGAAATCACAGTACTAAAATGAAACAAACATTTAAGGCAAAGGTGTCCACTTGATAGCTTACTGGTTAGGTACTTGATTAAATAATGCAAAAATATCAAGTTCAACCTCAGAGATTGTAGAATTAACATCATATTCACCTTCATAGGAAGGCTGTAACTAGCGTGCAGTTACCAGACAAAAAAAAAGGACAGATTGTAACCAAATACAGGCTCTGTACCAACTACTAGAATCATAGCCATGTGTTGGGTATTTCTGGATCAGTGTCTACACTGAAAACCAGTAGCCAATCAGAGTCCAGGGAATAAACTTGGTCAAAATACATAGTGGAACAGTCCAGACCTGTATATAAACTACCCACCAACACTGATGTTCAGTCCACATTTAACTTTTAATACTGCTGAATTCTGATCACCTGATATGAAACTCTACAGATAATTTATATATATACCACAAGGTCAATTTTTAAGTGAAGTTTAACAGAAGAAAACAGATGAGTCTTCCTTTTCTTAGACCATTTATTATACTAATCTTAAAAAGCCCAGTCTACACTACTATTTACCCATAGCTGGAAGGGGAATAGTTGGATGCATACCTTTCCCAAGGATATTAGTGCTATGTGAAATGCAAACAGATTTGTCCCGGATTTGAACTAGAGTCACCGTGTCCATTTCCTATGACAATAACCATTATACCACGAACACCTCCACCCTAAGAGAATTTATCAGTTATTTAACATTAATAGTTACTTTAGACCAATTCTACTCAAAATGGTGATCCATGTACTGATACTAGTATACAAGTCATCAACTACTGGTACATGGCATGTTTCCAGTTTCCCATTATCATAAATATATATATAATATAAAATATAAAAATGCAAATGTATAAAATCTTTCTGTATAATTATTTTGATTTTTGGACTGTTGTCTTTGTCTTTATTGGGGTATATAAAAACACAATGTTTAGGCCATTGTATCCTTTTAGCCGTCTTCAGGAATCTGGACAGAGTTTACAGTACCTGAAAAATTGTGTTTTTACATACCACAATAAAGATGAGGACAACAGTCCAAAAAATCAAAATAATTCACATCAAAACTCATCTCAAAAATTAAGACAAATCTTTCTGTATTCTTTACACATGTCTGTGATACAATACAACAAATAGAAATAATTGGAACTTTTATTGGATATGAAAGTTTTGCACAAACTCACTGTTACCAGTATGTGGCACAGTAGAAAAATATCATATCATTACTGTTTCCTTGTCAAAGCTAGAGAATCCAGTCTGCTCTACAATTTACCCATCACTGAAGAAAAAACATATGGACAGAAAACGCATGAAAATAAAAAAATATAGAGCCCCCACCACCACTATCATCAGGGAATCTAACCCCTGTCCAAATTAAACATTTGTTAAAATGTAAATCTAACAGTTGTACCAATTAGTTTAAGAAGCACTGCTTTAGGCAATAGTTTCTCTGGTTAGGGCTAATGTAAATTAGTGGGACTTCAAGACCAAAATGAAGAATTCTTTGACATCAAACTAATGCCATTTGCTAATTGTCCTTAATAAACAGAGTTTTAAAAAAATTAATTGAAGTCCCTCTGGATAAAATTGTTCAAAATAATACAAAGTCTAATAGAGATGACTGATTTGAGATATATTCTGTCTGTTTAAATAAAATGTGATGATCCCTAACTCTAAAAGCCTCCAATGAATTTCAGCCCCTGACACTCCTTCCGGTCACCTCCTTGGTGTATACTACTAGTGGAGCAGCCATTTTTACACTGTAAAGATAGCAAGCAAAATGGTATGATCAGGCTCAAACTTCAATCACGTGACCACAACAGTGCCAACTATTAGCACACATTTGCAGGACACATCTATAATGATGACTTTGGCATTAAATACCCAATGAAGGTTGATATGCCATTAAAAAAAGAAAGCAAAGCAAAGTAAATTAGAGGGGATAATACATTGTAATTTCTTTTGAAGTTATCTTTCAAATTGTTGTCAATTAAATATTTGAATTCTTACTACAAATGATAATTCAACATCACTGTAAAAAATATTTTTAAAATGATTTATAATATAGTAATATAAATAGTTTATAATCTTATGAAGATTAATGTTTTGTAGGAGATTTCGTAGAGTTTTCTTGAGAAATATATCTATTAATAATGGAGATTCGCTTTTGGTTTTTGTCTGTAACAAAAATTACATCCCTGCTTACATTACATTACCCAAAATCGTCATAACATAGAATAAAATTTATTCTACGATTTTTGGCATGTTCAAATTTTGAGTGTATTTATTCAATAAATACACTCAAAATTTGAACATGCAACATTAGACAGTCCTCATTGTTTTTTTTTAAAAACAAGTTTTAATAAATACGTGACTGGTATTATATATCTATATATAGTTTGTTTTATTTTAATACATATTTAAAGTTTACATTTCAAATTGTTTTATTTTTTAATCCTTTAATGAATTTGATGATTTTACTTACTTAGGGTACAAACTTGCTGACATTGAATTTTTTACTCCCACCCTCAGGCAATATGTTTCAAAAATCTATTCTTACATCGCCCGGAGTGCGTTTTTTATTTTGTACTAGTCTTTTTAAATTCAAGCGAACAACAATTATTTATTAATTTAAACATTTTTTTTTTCATTTAGTGTCAAAAAAAAAGAATCATGTAATTATTTTACATCTCATGCTTGAAGGAGTTCCTATAAACCTGATTAATATTTAATTAAATTTGATTTACTATTTTTGTAACTTATTCATTTATTTTTTGTTTTTGAAGTTTGAAAATTTAAATTCTGTACAATTAGTAATGACTTACAGCAATATGGCTGATAATTGTCTATTGTTAGAAAGATTCTCTTGATGAGATTTATAGCTTTTTACTTTCAGGCACAACATTTTTAAGCTAAATCATTTTGCTGTGGCGATTAAAATTAAATTTTTTTAAAAAAAATAAAAAAATAACAAAACTCCCATGAGCCTTCAGACTGGAAGAACTCTCTGAGCACGTGTGGGAAAAAGGAGCCACTTCTGACCCCAAAATAATCCCTCAGTCATTTGAACTTAGGCCTTAACTGGGACAAAACACTACTACTGGCCAGGAAGATATTTCCCTATCATGTGGTGGCTATGACCCGTTAATAAAGCCTAAATCCTAAAACTACCTTTAGCCTTTGTCTCTTCCTTTTCTTTCCTTGAATTCCTTTTCAGCGCGACCTCCAAATATGATAGGATTAAAAGCAAAGCCTAGGAAGATGCACCAAGAATAACCAGCTACCTTTAAACCTAAAAGATTAAACCACTAGTAAGCCCAAAGAGCCCAGTAAAAAAAAATTCATACTAAGTTTTTAAGCTAAGTCAGTTCAAATCCTGGATTTACCTGGTTAAATTTCACATAACGTTTGCAAAATCAATTTTGCTATAGTGGCTGTTATCATATTTTGTAAACTATATGTTTAGGTATGAAGCAGATGGCAAATAAAATGATAATGTTGGATAAATTAGAATTCTTCAATGTTATTATTTTTAAATGTGAATTGTTGTATTAAATTTTGTAAAAATAGGGGGATATTTATAAAACTGATAATAATACAAAATGGAAAAATGAAAATATCAAGTAAAAGGAATAATTCTTTTCATAAAAGAGAGTTGAATTACCAAAAGGCAAATAATAAATCTATACATATATTAAGGGAAGTTGGTGTGTATGTATTTCTGGATGAAACTAAGAAAATAAACCAATTAACAACAAAATAAATATATTTACACATAAAATATCATCAGTTCTAGCATTTTGTGCAAAAATTATGAAGATTTGTTCAGATCTAAAAATTAAAATATATATAGAAATAGCATTGAAATTCTAGTTAAAAATGCCCAGCATTTGTAAATCTCAAAAGTAAACGGATCAATACACTAGGGTTTTTTTTACCTTCCCCTTCACCCAGGTGATGCTGGGTAGCAACTTGTAGTAAATGATAAAGGGAAAAGTAGAATAGAGCGAAGCAATGAATTAAAAGGAAATGGGAGAAAAAGTGGAAATTTCAATAAGGGGGAGGGGAATGATAGTGAGAAGAAAAGTGTTGAAAAGAAAAGATGAAGAAAAAAAAATGTTATTTCAAAATGAAAATTGAAACAAAAAAATTATTAAGTGTAAAAGGTGAAAAATTAAAAGATCATTTAAATAAAAACAACAATTTAATGAAATGAAAAAGCAATAAACAAAAAAATAAATAAATGGGAAATTGACAGGAAATGATAAAACGGATCGTTAAAGGTTAAAATATTGAGAATAGAAAAAGAAGTATAAAAGTAAATTCTAAAGAAAGAAATTAAAAAAATAAAGAATGAATGAAATGTTGATATTATGAAAAAAAAACTGGATTCAGAATAACATTATCAAAAGAAAAAAATTCTAAAGTGATAGAAAGATTGAAGGAAATTCTTTCCCTAGGGTAAAACTGAAGCCTTGGGGAGAAGAAAATAAGATGATTTTCTTGCAGTAAGGAAAAGGGGAAAATAAAATAAAATGAAAGAAAAGAAATATAAAGATATAAAATAATTTTTTAAATAGAATAAAAGAAAAAATAAAAGAAAAGAAAAGTAAAGAAAATGAAAAAGAAAAGAAAAGTAAAGAAAATGAAAAATAAAAAACAAAATAAAATAAAAGTAAATAAAAAATAAGATAAAATAAATAAAAATAAAAATAAAATAAAGAAAACTAAAATAAAAGTAAAGAAAAAACTGAAATAAAAATAAAAGTAAAAGAGAAAATGAAATAAAATAAAGAAAAATAAAATAAAATAAAGAAATAAAAAAAAATATGGTAAAGAAAAATAGAAAAATAAAATAAAGAAAAATAAAAATAAAATGAAATAAAAAAAAAATATAAAGAAAAATAGAAAAAAAAAATAATGAAAAAGAAAATAAAAATAAAAAAATAAAAGTAAAAAAAATAAAAAATGAAATAAAAATAAAGAAAGATAAAAAATTAAGTAAAATAGAAGTAAAAAAATAAAAGATGAAATAAAAGTAAAGAAAGGTAAAAAATTAAGTAAAATAAAAGTTTAAAAAAAATGAAATAAAATAAAAGCCAAGAAAATAAAAATAAAGAATAGAATAAAATTAAAATAAAGCATCAAATATGAAATGAAAGTCTTAAAAACTTAGGTGAAAAGAAAATATTAATAATGAAGAAAATTTTATTCCCTTTATCTGCTTTAAACTGATAAAGAGATGTTTGCAGGTTTAAATAAAATTTGGGTTTATCAGGTGTGGAAAATTGTTCAATTTTTCACATTTAAACAAAAAAAAAACCTCCAAAAAACAACCCAACCCAACCAGCTTTTTATTGCCCTAAGTAAACTTTGATATATCTAGAATAATAGGTGTGTGTCAGTTCAATTTCCCTATTCATTTTTCATGTCATTTCTTTTGTCATTGTGACCTGATCACAACTTGATCAGATTAACACAAGATGCAAGAATTGTTTTTCAATGTTTCCATTTTCAGTCATACCAATTGCTAATTCATTAGAGGGAGAAAAATGGAATTAGAATGGGAAGTGGGGGCTTTCATTTCTCTCCTCTTCCCCCCCTCTTAATTGTTATTCTTCTTTTTATTATTATTTACACATTTGTTTTATTATTTTTTTATACATATTTCTTATCATTCTTATCATTCATATTCTTTATACATTTCTTGTTATTCTTATTCTTCATAGATATTTTTTGTTAATCATAATCTTTCTGCCTATTTCTTGTAATTCATATTCTTCAGAGTAGCTTTATTTCTTTGTTATCTATTATTTTTATTTCTTTATTCATTCATTTTTTTCTTCTCCTAAACAATTTTTTATTTATTTTTTATCTCATTCTCATTATTAATGGAGCTATTATTCTCTGTGCACTTATTTTTTCTCTCTTTTCTTTCTCTCGTGTTGTTTTCTTTCTTTTTCTACTTTTCCTCTCCATTTTTCTTTCTTACTCTCTTTTCTCTTTTTTGCTTACATGTCATTCTCTTCCTTCCTTGCCTTTTCTACTTTTTTCTCCTCTTTCTTTCATTTTTCTCTTTCTTCCTCCCTCGTTTTTCTCTTTCTTCCTCGTTTTTTTTCTTCTTTTATTCTCTCTCTTTCACTCATTTTATTCTCTTTCTCCCTCTACTCTTATTCTCTTTTCTCCCTCTACTCTTATTCTCTTTCGCCCTCAATCATTTTGTTCTAATACTTCCTCTTTTTCCCTCTCCATCTATTCTCTTTCATGCTCTCATTTTGTTTTCCTACCCTTTTTTCATCTCCTCTTGTTGACTTTCTTTCACACATTTCATTCTTTTTCTTCTCTATCTTGTTCTCTTTCTCCCATTCATTTTATTCTCATTCTTCTTCACACCTTATTCTCTATCCTCCTCACATTTTCTTCTCTATCTTCCTCTAATCCCTTTTCCTTTCTTCCTCTCCTGTTTCCTCTATTTTTCCCTCTTTTTCTCTTCCCATCCTTTTCATTTGAAAAATCATTTTTGGTTGGTTGGTTGGTCGGTTGGATTTTACTGCCTTGTTATGCCAAAGACATTTTGTTAATTCATTCTTGATAGGTATTAAAAATTATTTTTTTTAACACAGTTTTTCAAACTCATTTTTGTTCTATTTAACCCATAGATGGGACTCAACAGGTACTAATACTTTGGGTCAGAGTGGACTTGGGAGTAATGAAGGGGTACTCCACATTCCCCAGAGCTCTAGAGTTGGAACTTCACCACTAGATGCAGCTAAACTTTTATTTTAATTCCTTCATTTTATTTGTTGTCTTTATTTCAAGCTTCTTTTGTCTTAATAATCAGCTATATAGTGCCATTCCTCTCTTTTTGTGTCATTTCATTTTTTTTTCAACATCTCTTGAGTCACCATATTTATTATTTCATTCTTATTCCTTCAAACATACTACGTCTTGTTCTTGTTCAATCTTTTCCATTTTTAGTGTTTGCAACATGTTATCTGAACCCCTGATAATTTACAATGCTGGGTTTAATTTATAAAAGTATGCTCAAAGTCTGACAATTACAACAGAAAAAACAAAAATCCATTAACATCATCGGCTGGTAATATGTAGCTCCAAAATTTATTTGTGTTTTCCTCTTCTTGGAATATAACTCTGAAAACAAAATATTTCCATCATTCACCCACTTTACCAACAATCCCATTTTTCGTATTTTCATTTCTGTTTTTCTTTTGTCAACTGGACAAGTATTAAAATATTTTTCACATGGCTTCTGTTGCCTTTTTCTTGTGCACCATCCTGATTGCATCTGACAACAAACTTTTAATTTCTAATAACATTTGCTTTATTACCAGATTTTTCCCCCTTCTCTATTTGTCAAGACAGTGTCAGTTGCATTTAGATTTGATATTTTTGTTAATACTTGATTATGGAATAAGAATTAATTCTGTGATTCTCAAGTTTATTGATCTAAGACCAGCATGTGGTCAGCTTGACCAACTATCAATTATACTTAATAAAGTTCAAATGATTGTTTTTAATCATTACCATCACAGACTCATCTTGCACAAATTTTGTTTTGTCAATTTATCAAATACAACTTTAAAAATGTATTACTTTATGTACAGGAATATAAATAATAGTCAACACGCAATTCTCCAACAGTATGACAAGCTTTGAAGATTTTAACTCTAAATTCTTTCTTTATATACATTTCACTTGAATAATTCTCAGAAATGTTTGGTTGGTTGGTTGGATTTTATGGCATGTCAACCTAGATTTGTGACTGAATATATCAAATACAACATTGAAAATCCAGAAAAAAGGTTTATTACTTTAAGTACAGTCTAGAATAATCATACTAGTTCCAATTACCATCGAATTGGTAAGACAAGGCAGCAAGTAATCGTAACTGAATACGAATCTATCTTGCTGCAATACCACTGCAAAATGCCAGGTTATTTATGAAGCCTCATAACATCATAGAAACCAAACAACCAATCAGGTCTCAGGGAATGGAATCCCCCAAATGCAAAAATGGACTATTCTTGATTTCAAAAAGTACCAACTGTCTTGGCACTGGTTCAGTTGTGCTTAGCTAGTTACTGTTGTTCAAACCAACAGTACACTAATTCACTTCAACATGGTGTTGTGAACAGGATTCGACCTAGCTGGATGGGAAAGGATTTTTATTGAGGCAAGCATATCTGTTGCCTCTGCAAAGACTTATGCCCTCACATTTTCTAGTGAAGTTAAGGTAGTTGATGATACTTTACTCTATGATGAAAGTATAGAAGGTGCTTTTTATCACACCTTTGATTACTTGTCACTGTGATCAGGCTCAACAAGAAAAAGTTCCAATTTTGTCAGGATATGGTTCAGTTTGGTGGTCTCCAAATAAAACCAACAGGAGTTGCCCACTTCCAAAGATCTGCTCAATGCAATAACAAACTTTCCTATCTCAAAAAACATAACCAACGCGAGGTCCTGGTTTGGGTTACTTAATCAGGTGGCATGAGCATACTCCCTAAGCTCCATAATGGCTCACTTTCGAGACCTGGTCAAACAGAATTCACACTTTATGTGGAACCAAGATCTTGTGAGTGCTTTCCGCAAGCCTTAGGAGATTATTGTTGGCTTGGTAAAGAAGGGAGTTATAACCATCGATATAAATCGCGCAACCTGTCTCGCTTCAGACTGGAGCAAAGAAGGTATGGGTTTTTTATTGCCCCAAAAACACTGCACATGCCCCATGGAGAAGGCTCCAGTTTGTTGCACAGAGGGCTGGTGCATCATATTTGCAGGTAGCAGATTCAGCACTGAGGCAGAGCACCAAGATGCACCCATTGAGAGTGAAGCAGCTGCAATTGCCTGGTCATTAGACAAATGCTGCATATTTAATATCATGGGATGTAATAGTAGTCACAGACCACCAGCCTTTAACAGGGGTATTTGGTGATAGGGACCTAAGTAAGATTCACAACCCATACCTCTTTAAACTCAAAGAGAGGTCCCTGAGATATTTCTTTACCATCCAGCACTGCCCCAGCAAGTGGCACAAGGGTTCTGATGCCATTTCTTGCAACCCAGTTTCAATAGTAGAAGCCCTTACTACCTTATTCTCAACACAACCTTCCAACCAGGACACAAACCTCTCAGACGAAATAGATGACTTGATGAAATCAGTTACCTGACATTCGTGCATTGGGCCAGAATGATCAGCATTACACATCACTGTTAAGGACGACTGAACAAGGATTCCCTTCTACACATTTTCAGATCGAACTGGGAATCCACCATTTCTGGGAGGTACATCACAGACTCACTACAGATAGAGGCTTAGCACTGATGGATGGAAGAATTGTGGTACCTAGGACCCTACAAGGGAGAGTGCCTACATTCAGCTCAACAAGGTGTAGAAAGCTTGCACAAATGATTCAATATATTGGATTGGTATGAACGCATCCATACGCAATTTCAGGAATAATTGCATAGTGTGCACCAACATTGCCCCATCCCAACCCTGTGAGCCAATCACATTAACGCCAACTCCAGATTGGCGCTTCCAACAAATAGTAATGGATTTATTTTACGTTGGGCATATTGCATACCTTGTTTGCACAGACTGATTCACCTAAAACCTGGTCATGCCACCACTCCAAGATTAGTATCTATTTGTCGGAAACTCTTCCACACTTATGGCGCCCCTGAAGAGCTGAGTAGTGATGGTGGCCCACCTTTCAATTCTGAGCAATTTCAGCAGTTTCTCAAGTATAATATATTATATAAATAATAGTCAATAGGCAGTTCTCCAACAGTATGTCTCACTACTCAACTAGTGACTTGTCTTTGAATACTACTACGTATTTCGTCTACAAATAACCTTGCATATTCATATCTTTATTTGTGTTCCATTGGAAGTTTCCAACTATCTTGGAGGGGAAATAACTTCCCTTACAACATATAGTGTATTTATAATCTGAATCTGCCAGGGCCGGAAAAGTTGCCTTTCATATAGAATTGTCAACATCGGAAATATTTGACTCTTCTTTTTTGTCTGTCGTATTCATTTTCTACCATACATGATAGTCGGTCCTAATACCGTAACAGTCCCAAAAGCAGAAACAGTTAATGTCAAATAATTTTAATTGATAGGTGATGACCCTGAGATCCTTAACAGGTGTTTCTTAACTGAGACGTTGTTTAGACTAAGTCCCACTTAGCACATAACTATTTTCTTAATCCGTGCCTTGGAGCTGATTAAGCTCATTTTGCAAATTGTTGAATGATAGATCATTGATCATGTAACTAAGATTAATATGAACGTGTTACATATATATATATATATATATAATATATATATATATATATATATTTATTTATTCATAGTTTGTTTTGATCTTTCAATTTTCAATTTCTTAATATTTTTTACATATATTAATTTCATGCTTCGAAATAGCCCAATAAAAAAAAAAATTTTTTCCTTAAAAAAGATTTCTAGAAACTAAAAAGTTTTGAAATTTTCAAAACCTACTATACTAAAAACATGCTACTGGTTCACAGTAGTAACCATACAAAATCTATTGGTCAAAACTCTTGCCATACTTGAGTTATATAATGGCAGAGAGAAAAAAAAGGGGCTGTCCCCATGGCAAAGTGGCTAACATGATCTACTGTGACATCATAACAAGTGAGTTCAAACTCCAGTCATATTCTCACATTCACTTTTTGACAAATATTCTTGGGAAAGGTATGGGCCCACTTATCCCCCCCCCGGGTATGGGTTAGATAGTACCACTACAGTTCTTCAAGGCTGGCCTTAGCATTAAATAACTGGAAGGTTGATATGCCATTTAACAAGGAAACCAAACCAAAACGTCCTGTATATGACTTTAAACTGCATCTAGTGATGAGGTTCCAATTCTGGAGTTCTGGGGAGTTTGGAGTACCCCTTCATCACCATTACTCCCAGGTCCACTCTGACCCGGAGTGATAGTATCTGTTAGGATCCAGCCTATGGGTTAAATAGAATAAAATGAGTTTAAAAAGTGTTTTAAAAAATTGAGTTAAAAAAAAAGATAAAATTGAATACACATAAGAATAAAGAAACAAAATGTCTTCAGCATAAAATAAACCAATGAGGGTTGACATGCCATAAAATCCAACTAACCAACCCAAAGACATTCCATTTAGTGTATTATCATAATATTATTGAATTTCTTCATTATCTGCTATTTTGTATGAATTTTCCAACAATATAAATCCTGTATTCACTAATGATATACTAAGTATTAAGCGTGAACCAAATAAATATAAAAATTGAATTACTTTTATTGGATCAAGAAAGAAATGGAATCAATAGAAGCTGTTTATCAATTTTCCAGATATGAAGTTTTAATATAAGACTTTCCCTTAGAAGATTTCTAAGCTTTTCTTTTTTATTTTAAGTAGACACAGATTATTAGACAAAAGGAAAGATTGAATGTTTACCCATAAAAGGCATGAGATGAGAAGTAAATACAAAAATAAACTTATCAGGCTGCTTAGTGAATATATGTGTAACAATATGAAAGTATCATGAAGGAAAAATTTTTCTTGTTTACTTATTATCACAGTATTCAGTCTCAATCAGTTTTTTGTTCTGTACAATTTTTAAGATATTAGCAGGACTTGTAGATATAAAACAGTATGATAATTTAATCATCACAACATTTGATATGTTTGCCTAAGAGCTATTGCTAAATAGTTCAATATGTATAAAGTATAATAATCTTGATTTAACTCATTCTTTTGCTTTTCCTTTCTTTCCTTCATTTTGATTGAAACAGATTAGCCTTATTGCCTCTGCGCACTATAACCCTCTCTCTCTATCTTTCCCTCACTCTCTTTTTTCTGTTATTATATTTTTTTCTGTCTAGCAGGTCCTTTTCCTTCCCTTTCTTTATGATAAAAACAGAATGATCTATTATCTAGCCGAAGTGACAACGCTCATAAGAAATAAGAATTCGGTTGATAAGCAACAAAAGATTTACACTTTTTCTCCTATTACAAAAGGTCAGGTCAAGGGTTATTCCATAGGGTACCATGTAATTAAATGTAAAGTCAGTGGAGTGGCCTATTGTCAGTATCAGCCAAGCGTGGGAGGCTATCCTCTTTCCACTAGAGTGAGTCCAAAGAGATTGTTTTTGTGCTTAAGTGAAGGGTCACACCTACCATTAGCTTCTCATTTTACCACACAGATCAGATTACCCAAACTGTGCTATTCATGCACTGAGTTGGTGAAGACTGGTCTCAAACCTGAAACCTTGCAATTTCTAAGTGAATGCTCTACTGACTGAGTTAAACCGACCCCTATGGTACCATGTAATCCAGTACAACCACTTGAAGAGGGTAAGGGTGGGCACCAATAAGTAACCACTGTTGCGTTTAGAGAAGCTGTGGAAGGGAATTACTCAATATGGCACCCTGACAGGCTAATAGGTTATGGGAACATTGGCATCACCATTAGAACTGATAATGTCAAGGGTCATTAACTTTATATCGTCTTAGGAATAAACCTGCAGATGACAATACACATTATTATCGAAATAAGAAGAATTTGATACAAGTTTAATAAACATCATGGTTCTGCTATTCATTTGATGTTTGTTTATTTATGGCTTTTCGAATAACTCTAATGTGTGGGTTGCCGGTGGAGCTCGGGGATTGTTTTCGTAATCCGGAAAAATGGAGGTGCGTTCCCCCGCCGGATTAGGCAACAATGTCTCGTAAAAAGAAAAGAAAAAAAAAAAAAGAAACGAACCGGTTCTTTTGTTCTACCTGATCCATAATTAAATTACCGGATTGGCAATTAACCCAGTGGTTGGATATTCATTTCGAATAGACGATCCGCTGCGTGATCCGGTAATTACTCGGAGATGATAAATGACTTGATTTATCATCTCAGAATAAATACTGAATCCAGTGGCAGGTCATCAATTTCTAGTGGGTGCTTCTCCTGGCAATTCAGTAATTAGTCTAAGATGGAAAAATGAAGAAAGGAATTTCAGCTGGGTATGTGTTCAGTTCCAATTAGAAATATACTGAGCAATCAGGCAAGTTATCTAAAATTGAAACAAAAAGAAAAGGATGTAAACAATAAAAAAATGTTTTATTCTTTTAAAATTCCGATTGGAAATCCAAGCCAAAATCCACTAATTTTTTCAATATCCAAAGAAAGAAAATTAGGCACAATATATAATTCAGCAATTATATCAAGATGATGAGTTTATTTATTTGTAGATCTTGTAGCTTTTCTTTTCCTTTGATGTTTATCTTGTTTAATATGAAAAGGAAGCTGTCTGCATCTTTATTATATGTTTATTATGAAAATATATAAGTTTGTTTAAACAAATTTGGTTAAAAATAATAGAATCCTCATTGTTTTCAAGTTTTTTTCTTTTACATTTTCAAATAATTTTTTGATGTTATCATTCTGAAGCTGTTTGAAAGAGTTATTAATGGTAAACTAAGTACTTCATGTTCTTTTGTGGACCATTATCAAGAAGGTTTATATTTATAAAACTGTTTATACTTTGTTTACCAACTATAAACAAGGCTTTTTTATTTGGTGTGAAGTAATATTAGTAAATATTTGGAGTGAAGTGATATCAGTAAAATATTTGGAGTGAAGTAAAATATTTGGAGTGAAGAGATATCAGTAAAATATTTGGAGTGAAGTGATACCAGTAAAATATTTGGAGTGAAGTGATATCAGTAAAATATTTGGAGTGAAGTGATATCAGTAAAATATTTGGAGTGAAGTGAGTAAAATATTTGGAGAGAAGTGATATCAGTAAAATATTTGGAGTGAAGAGATATCAGTAAAATATTTGGAGTGAAGTGATATCAGTAAAATATTTGGAGTGAAGTGAAATCAGTAAAATATTTGGAGTGAAGTGATATCAGTAAAATATTTGGAGAGAAGTGATATCAGTAAAATATTTGGAGGGAAGAGATATCAGTAAAATATTTGGAGTGAAGTGATATCAGTAAAATATTTGAGTGAAGTATCAGTAAAATATTTGGAGTGAAGTGAAATCAGTAAAATATTTGGAGTGAAGTGAAATCAGTAAAATATTTTGGAGAGAAGTGATATCAGTAAAATATTTGGAGTGAAGTGAAATCAGTAAAATATTTGGAGTGAAGTGAAATCAGTAAAATATTTGGAGTGAAGTGATCAGTAAAATATTTGGAGTGAAGTGATATCAGTAAAATATTTGGAGAGAAGTGATATCAGTAAAATATTTGGAGTGAAGAGATATCAGTAAAATATTTGGAGTGAAGAGATATCAGTAAAATATTTGGAGTGAAGAGATATCAGTAAAATATTGGAGTGAAGAGATATCAGTAAAATATTTGGAGTGAAGAGATCAGTAAAATATTTGGAGTGAAGTGATATCAGAAAATATGAAGTGATATCAGTATAATATTTGGAGAGAAGTGATATCAGAAAATATTTGGAGTGAAGAGATATCAAAATATTTGGAGTGAAGAGATATCAGTAAAATATTTGGAGTGAAGAGATATCAGTAAAATATTTGGAGTGAAGAGATCAGTAAAATATTTGGAGTGAAGAGATATCAGTAAAATATTTGGAGTGAAGTGATATCAGTAAAATATTTGGAGTGAAGAGATATAAGTAAAATATTTGGAGTGAAGAGATATAAGTAAAATATTTGGAGTGAAGTGATATCAGGAAAATATTTGGAGTGAAGAGATATCAGTAAAATATTTGGAGTGAAGTGATATCAGTAAAATATTTGGAGTGAAGAGGAGTGAAGTGACATCAGTAAAATATTTGGAGTGAAGTGATATCAGTAAAATATTTGGAGTGAGGAGATATCAGTAAAATATTTGGAGTGAAGTGACATCAGTAAAATATTTGGAGTGAAGTGACATCAGTAAAATAATTGGAGTGAAGTGATATCAGTAAAATATTTGGAGTGAGGAGATATCAGTAAATATTTGGAGTGAAGTGACATCAGTAAAATAATTGGAGTGAAGTGATATCAGTAAAATAATTGGAGTGAAGTGATATCAGTAAAATATTTGGAGTGAAGTATCAGTAAAATATTTGGAGTGAAGTGATATCAGTAAAATATTTGGAGTGAAGAGATATCAGTAAAATATTTGGAGTGGAGTGATATCAGTAAAATATTTGGAGTGAAGTGATATCAGTAAAATATTTGGAGTGAAGTGATATCAGTAAAATAATTGGAGTGTCTGACTATTTTCTTTTCAATCCTTTCGTGTTGATTGGCCAATTTTTTTAATATTGGGGTGGAATTAGTTAATAATGTTACTAGAGTACCATAAAGGTACTAGGGAAAACTATGGTACCTTTATTAACAAATTTCACCCAATTGTTATATACGTTCCATCAAACATGATCTTAAAGCAATGAACACATGTGCAGTCAGTTAAAAAAACACTCATTAATGAACACCCAGATATACAGTTAAGATGTAAGAAATACAAGATAAGTATCTAAGTAAAGAAGACAAGTACACCTGTGTACAGCTACGAGTATACCGGTATACTGTATATGAAGAAAGATATGTACATGCCATTTAAGACTGCTATACAACAGTGTGATCACTGTGCTGTTACACCCAAAATTTTGTGTGCATTTTCCATGTAGCACGTTCATGAAATTGGCAACTGCAGAATTGACATGTAAATATCTATGCCTATATACACACACATAATTATGTATACATATACACGTATTTTAAAGTCAAGATACCATTGTATTGGTAGTCACCTAATGTAATGGTTAGTAAAACCATTGTGTAATGAGTTCGTTTATTAAAGTCAAGGTACCATTGTATTAATAGTCACACAGGTGTATATATATATACATATTAATAGACAAAAATCTTTTCCTGAAGATCCTTCTCTGTGAAAACTAGATAGTTAACTTCTGTCATTGATTCAGTTCCCTCCTCTCTCTCATATATATATATATATATATATACACACACACACACACATTATATATACATATATACACACACATTATATATACATATATACACACACACATACATTATATATATATATATATATACATACATACACATATTTATATATATTTATCCAAATGCATATATACACTTATAACCCCAAAGTGATCCAAATGACATGTTGACAGTATCACCAACTCTATTGATAGTGATCCAATATCATTGACATTTTCCTGAGTAGTGCTTGTTGAGGGTATTCCCTGACATCTTGTCATCTTCCCGTGATATTCTACCACTCAAAACACCTTGTTCAACTCACTGCTTCATTGCTGTCGATCTGCTTCAACATTTCAAGAGTCTCTATTGCTGATTTCTTGAGTTTGACACAGAATCTAATGTTTAACTCTCTGCTTGATGCTTAGGGGTCCATTTTGAAATCAATTTACTGATTGCAACAAAAGAAAGCTGGGAGATGTAGCAGTTGAAACATTGTGATTTTAACAACCAAGATAAGGGTAATATGTCTGCAGTTGGAAATCAGTTCACTTTTTTTTTTATTTCTATTGGCAATTTAGTATTTTCAGGATATTCCAGGATACATAATTTTTCTTTCAGACATGATCTATATTTATTATAACCTATTCTACAGGCTTGGGATTTGAATATGTGGACATAGTCACAAAACGTATCCAAAGATTTACAGCACAAAGCAGGGTAACTCATAAAAATTGTTGCTTAGACTATGGAATGTTTTAAAACAATGTAAGGCATATTAAGAAAATATTTTTTATTGCTTATAAATAAAGGAACATCAAATACAGATTATTTGAAGTACAGATTTTAAAAATCTATATTCACTGCACATGTTATTGTTTTCGACTCCTTTGTATCAAAGTAGAAATTCAAGGGTCCATTTTGAAATCAATTTACTGATTATGTTAAAGTCTAGATATATATATAGTGAGGGTTCTTTTCTATTAAGAAATGATGAGATATGAGAGCATCAGTGGTCATACCTTCATACCTCTTATGAGTTCCTATTAATCCTTCCTTGTGCTGTGTAGGTTGTCTTTTGTCTCTCTCAAGTAGTGCAATATGGGGATGACCTTATGTAGATTGGTCGGTTTGTTGGTTTTTATGGCATGTCAACCCTTGGGTTCTTTCATGCCAAAGATGTTTTTTGTTTTATTCATTCTTGTGCGGTATTCACACTGCACATGTTATTGTTTTTGATTTCTTTGTATCAAAGTAGAAATTCAAGGGTCCATTTTGAAATCAATTTACTGATGATGTTAAAGTATATATATATATATATATATATATATATATAGTGAGAGTTCTTTTCTATTAGGAGATGGTGAGATATGAGAGCATCCATGGTCATACCTTCATACCTCTTTCTTACTTACTTGTCTTTTGAAGTAGCTGGGACAACTCTTCTAACTGGTCTGTAATCTATTATCTTCATTTCTTCTAACTGGTCTGGTCTTTAGTTCTTAAGATGCTGGTTTGCAAAGGCTGCCATTTAGTTCATAGAGACAACCAAGGCACATTTTTTGTGTGATCACATTTTTATTCAGAGCCAAACTTTTCTCTAGCTTGGAACCTTCAATGAATGCTTGAGTGAAGCAGAGCCCATCTTTACCTTGGGAAGTCATCCACTTAACTAAGCTAACTAGGCTCTGAGCCTTATTTCCCACATATTTCCTTTGTAACCAGAAAGAAGGTCACCCAAAAGTTATTTCATCCCCATCACCTAACAGTGCTCCGATTTTGAATTTTAACTTTTCAATTCAAAATCTATACTAACCGTCTCTACACTAACCATCCCAAAAACAATTGTTTATTACCAATATACAACAATTAAAACAAAAGGAAGCTGGAGGATGTAACGGTTGAAACATTGTGATTTTAACAACCAAGATAAGGACAATAAGGAAATCAATTTGTTTTTTTTCTTTTTATTTTGGCAATGTTTTTATATTAACTGATTTGGAATATTAGAGTTCTGTAATATGTACATTATGCAAGACTATACTATCTTAAAAGTATTTTCTTGTAACTTGTTATTCTTGTCTGTTGTATTTGGGTGGTTGCTAGTACATCAACAATTTGTTTGTCTCCAGTTTTTACAGCCTTGGTTAACCCTTTATCTACCATAGCACCCCAAATCGCCCGATGATCAAAATGCCGGACACCCTGAAAAAGCCCGAGATCTTCAGCTCTTTGAAAATGGTTTATAGTTAAAATAAAAATAAAATAAAGAGAAATGAATTAAATGAATACATTTCTATTCAGTAGTAAAGTATTAATGATACAATACTTGCTTGTCAACCATTTCACCATGCTATTGCAGATGGCAGTGGTAGTTAAAGGGTTAACCAGCTGGTGGTTTTCACTCAAGAAATGGACATGCCACTTTGCCAGTACATTTTCTGTCCCTTACTTTTGTGGCTCATCAAGTAAGTCTATAGCCTAAATTTAGTAATTTCCTCTACTTTTGATATTTTATTGTGTAATATTTCAAGCAGGAATAAGTATTGTTTTTTTTTGGGTTTTTTTTTTTTTTTTTCTTAATTCTCAAAGGTTTTATAGAATGAGGAACAATCAAAATTTGAAAACTGTATTCCTAATGAAATCTGTGTAGCTTGATTGTGTTTTCACACACCTTCCTTATGATGATTTAAATTGCATCTAATGGTGAAGTTCCAGTTCTGAGGAGTGTGGTGTACCCTTCATCCTCATTACTCCCAGGTCCACCCTTACCCGGAGAGATAGTACCTTTAGGGTCCCATCTATAGGTTGAATAGGAAAAAATGAATTTTCAGAAATGTTTTTTTAAAAAATTTAGTTTAAAAAAAAAAAAGAATTTTGAATACCCATTAATAAGGAATTAAACAAAATGTCTTTGGCATAAAATAACCCAAGTGTTAACATGCCATAAAATTCAACCAGCCTGGTGATGTTTTTTTTTTCTCATGGTGTTCCTATTAATCCTTCCTTGTGCTGTGTAGATTGTCTTTTGTCTCTCTCAAGTTGTGCTATATGGGATGACCTTGTGTAGATTGGTCGGTTTGTTGGTTTTTATAGCATGTCAACCATTGGGTTCTTTCATGCCAAAGACGTTTTTGTTTTATTCATTCTTGTGGGGTATTCATTTTTTTAAGTCATTTCTTTTAAAGCACATTTTTTTAAAATTCATTTTTTGATCTATTTAACCCATAGATGATGGTAGAGAGACTTTTAAAGAAAAAATCGAATATTTTTAAATTTTTTTAATTTGCAATTCTATTTGAAATATCTTTAATGTTCTTCTACGCATTACAAATGATTTTTACTTACGTATCAATCATGAAGATATTCCAGGATACATAATTTTTCTTCCAGACATGATCTATAATTATTATAACCTACTTTTAGAGGCTTGGGATTTTTTTCAAATATCCCATTCTATTATGGGAGAGTTACCTCTTTCATCTTTTATCTACCATATATGTTTAGATATAAGCGCATGGTGATGTAATGGTTACCATCGTAAGAAATGGACACAATGAGGTGAGTTCAAATCCTGGATGAGACTATTTGTATTTCACATAGCGCTAATACCCTTGGGAAACGTATGAATCCAACCATCTATCTATCTCCAGCTATGGGTAAATAGTTGGGGGGGGCTGGGCTCTTTAA
Source organism: Doryteuthis pealeii (assembly GCA_023376005.1). Classification (NCBI taxonomy): domain Eukaryota; kingdom Metazoa; phylum Mollusca; class Cephalopoda; order Myopsida; family Loliginidae; genus Doryteuthis; species Doryteuthis pealeii. The sequence continues at coordinate 3,744,290 of CM042156.1, forward strand.
CCTTGCTTAGGCAACTAGACTAAGAGAAAGAAAACTCTGAATTTAAACTCTGCTTAAGAAATTGACCTTGTGTCCCATCCTACTCATGCGGAGGGTAAATATATATGTTTAGATAATTTGGCGCTGTTGATTTATCTATTTTATTTCAAATTGAACCTTTATTCAATCCATAGGGGTTGAGTGTTCTCATTTCACTGTCCATTTATTGGGATATCTCAAAGCAGTTAATTTGCACTATTGATATATTTTAGTACCTCATCTTTCAAGACTTAGTACCCCATCTTTTATAGCTTAGTAACTCTTCTTTTTTATAGCTTAGTATCTTACCTCTTCATAGTTTAGTACCTTACCTCTTCAGCTTATCTTAGCTTAGAAAAACCTTATCATGTTAGTAATTCATCTCTTCATAGCTTAGTATCTTATAGCTTAGTATCTCTTCTCTTTATAGCTTAGTATCTCATCTCTTCATAGTATAGTACCACTTCTATTCATAGGTCAGTACCTCATCTCTTTATAGCTTAGTACCTTATCTCTACATGATTTAGTACCTTACCTCTTCCTACTTAGGCTAAACAGGCTGTCAGAGAGCCCCCTCAAAATCAATCAGCAGTTCAAGTTAAGTCCTAGCACCTGTATGACTCTCCCAATCCTATTACTTTTACGGCAAGCCCCAACCTTTTTATCATATATATATTTACCAACCCCTCGTATGAGCAGGATATGACACAAGGTCAATTTTTAAGCTGAGTTTAACAGGTTTGAATTCAGAGTTTCCTTCTCCTAGACTGCTTACCTAGCCATGGTTAAAGAGCCAAGTCTGCCCTGCTATTTACCCATAGCTGGAAGGAGAATTAGATTCATACCTTTCCCAAGGGTATTAGCAGTATGTGAAATGCAAACAGCTTCGTCGAGGAATTGAACTCTGGTCGATGAGTCCATTTCTTATGGCTCTAACCATTAGACCATGCGCCCTTTTTATCATATATGTGCTAAAAGGCAGTGGCTGATGATCTTAATGTCCTGGATATGATGTTAAACTCTATCTGATGGTGAAGTTCTAATTCTGGAGCTCTGAGGGAATGTGGAGTACCCATTCATTACCATTACTCCCAGGTCCACTGACCCAGAGTGGTAGTACCTGTTAGGATCCCATCTATGGGTTGAATAGAAAAAATAATTGAGCTTAAAAAATTGTATGTTTGAATACCTGTCAAGAATGAATAAAACAAAATATCTTTGACATAAAATAAACCAAGAGTTGACATGCTGTAAAAACCAACAACCAACCAACAACCAAAAATGAATTAACAACACCTTTAATTATTTCATGGATTTTTTGTTCTTTTCTCCTTCCATAAATATTTTTTTCAACTTTAAAATAAGATGTCAATATAAAATGTTAAAATACACAATATAGATTTAACTTGAAGGTAAATTTCAAAGCTGAACGAGATGGTAAAATTCTGAATTGAACAAAAATCTTTAGTTTGTTAATTCTATTCCCCCATCTTGTTAAGGCCATCCAACACCTCCTTCAATGTGTTTATATCGTACTTGAAATTCAAATTTTAAAATAATCCTTTAATAAACATATTGATAACAAAAGATTATTTCATGTTATTTATTATCAGGTTTATGCTGAATAAGCCTGACAGTGTTTGCCATAGTCAGTTTGTGTAGATCTGTATGTTCCATTGTCGTTTGGAAAAGGTAATAAAACCTATTCACATATCAAAAGAACAATTTCTTTTCATTTTTGCACAAACTTTCCTCGAGAGATTTTGTCATATTCATCAAATATTGATAAATTGCCACAAGCTATCCTAAGTAACCGTGGATTAACTTTTTTTTTGTATGTTTTATTCTGAAACGTTCGTATGTTTCCGCCTTTTGTCATTTCTCGGGGAAGGACTTGAATTAACTCCCCTTTTATTTTTATAATTTTCGTTTTTTTTTGTTTGTTTGTTTTTTTTTTTTTCATTTTCCCAATACCTGACTATTTCCCCACTATTTCCAATTTTATTTTTGTTCTCCGATGCCAAACGCAAAATCCAATTAGGAATCTTGTCAATCATGTGCAGTTGAAACATTTGCTTGAAGAATAAAATCTTGGAGAAGGTAATGTCAGCTCTCAGAAATGGAGCATTTTAAGGCTGCAAGAAAATGTCATATTTGTCATTACTTGGAATTTTACTCTCACAGAATCTTCCAGGATGATGATGATAATAATAATAATAATAATAATAATTAATTGAAATGTATCACTGGCTTCTACTCATGACATATTTACTTGATATATTCCTTACATTATACAAATTAATTGAAAAATGCAATAGTATTATTGTAGTATTAAAAATGCTTAGTATCATTACATATTTATATGGTATATTATTTTGCTTTTAATGGTGCTATTGAGGCTTTACCAGTTATTAGTAACAGTTTGTGCTAAGGAGGATATTTAGTCCAGGTCCATTATTATTATATCCAATGATATCATAATACTGGGCTTAAGCCAAGTCACATTGAAAGCCCCAGTTCCAGCTAGATCTCTGAAGTTAAGCAACAATGAGCCTGTTCAATACTTAAATGGGCAACCATTTAGAAACAGCAAGTACTGAAAGAAACCATATATCAAAATGACTTTATTTGGCATAAAATAACCTGAAAAGTGTTAATATACTGTAAAAAACATCAAATCAACAAACAATAACACTGAATAAACAGAAGAAAAGACAAAAATAGCTTATATAAAAATATAAGACATTTAATGTTACAATCTTAGGGGCCATCCTGTAGGCTTTAAGCAAGGGTGCTTGTCCAGTGGAATTGGATCCTTGGTAATCCTCTGATAAAGAATCCTTTGGTTCTTCTGGTAAAGAGTCCTGAGTATTGTAAGTCCCTCCTCAATTATTTCAAGTACAGCTGTGGCAAGTATCAGTGTTTAAGTAGTGTTCAGCCATGCATTATGGTTGCTGATTGGCTGGAGGAGTAAACCATGTGACCTCGGCTAGTCTATAAATTCAGGTGGGGAATTGGAGCACACCCTATATACAAAAATTTAATACATACATATAGAAACTCATAAGAAACATTACATGTATATATCAAATTTATTTACTTGATATATTCCTTCAGTTATACAAATTAATTGAAAAGTTCAATTCCTTAGTATTTTTACATGTTTATATGGTATATAGGGGCTGGTTTAGCTTGGACTGTAAAGCATCCACCTAGGAATTGTAAGGTTCCTGGTTGGATACCAGTCCCCACCAACTCGGTATGAATAGCATAGTTTGGGATATCTAATCTGTGCAGTAGGGTTGGAGCTGACGGTAGGTGTGGTGTTCCACCTAAGCACAATCTCCCTGGTCTAGTGCAAGCCAAAAGGGGGATAGAATCCCTTGCTGTCTGGCTGATACCAACAATAGGTCACCACCAACTTTAAATATTGGCCTCTATGTGAACTCAGGTAAAACGGAGTTCATGAGTTTCAAAAAGAAAGGAAACATCTTCACACTAGATGGTAAGCCTCTTAAGCCTGTTAACAATTCACATACCTAGGTAGTAATATCTCATCCACAGAGAGCAATCTTAATACACGAATAGCAAAGGCATGGTTGGCCACAAACAAATTATAGACATATGGAGGTCCTATCTGAGAAGCTGACGCGACAGTTCTTCCAGGCTGTAGTTGTATCAGTGCTGCTATATGTCTGCACCACTTGGACCCTAACGAAGCGTCTTGAGAATAAGCTAGATGGAAGCTGCACAAGAATGCTGTGTGCAGTTTTGAACAATTCATGGAAGCAGCACCCCACGAGGAGGCAGCTGTACGGTCACTTGCCCCCCCCCCCATCTCTCAAACTAACCAGTGAGACTGACAAGGCATGCAGGACACTGCTGGAGAAGCAAGGACGAGCTCATAAGCGACATTCTCCTGTGGAAGCCAACACATAGACATGCAGGTGTGGGGCGCCTGGCAAGGACCTACATTGACCAGCTATGCGAGGATGCTGGTTGCTCTGCAGAGGACCTCCCAGGTGCAATGAATGATTTATAAGTATATGCCAATGTATTCCAACAGATGAAATGTGAACATTGTTTAGTGAAAAAGCAGTATATAAACAGGTGTACCAAAATTGGTGAAAGTCTTACTTGTCATCTATGAAGTTTTTAAAACATTTCCTCTTTTAATTCAAATAGCTGCTGAAATAGAAATTTCAAATTTAAAAAAATATCTACACCAAGAGCTTTCTCTTTTGGGTATACAAAATATTATTGAAATGAGTGTGAACTCTCTCTCAAACTATTATTAATTTTAAGTTATAAATTGCACAATCTTTGAATCTGAACAGCTGGTATTTGCACCTCTAATAGAAGTACATAAACTGAGTTGGCCAAAATTTTGGCCATAGATTTCTTACTTCTATGTCAGTATTCCCGATAAAAGTTGCTATTTTATATATAATTTGGTAATCTGAAATTAGCTACATAAATGAGAGTAACCTCCCCTTGTATGTTTCACTTTGAGGAAGCCATTTGCTTTGGTCGGCCATTTTCATTTCACCATAAATCTACACTGAAAATACGAATTTGTTTGAATCAATATAACTGCATGAAACTGGTGTTAGTAAATGTGAGTCATTTGAAAGACATGATTTCATATATGGATTAACTTTTTTAATTTTTTTTTTTAAGTATCTTTTTAGAGGTTAGAACTTCATTAACCAAAATCAATTTGAGGGAGTCTTAATGATTATATTGATTTTGAATTGAGAAAATTGCTTACAATTATGGCAAGGTGAAATAAATGTCTAGAGACTAAGGATAAATATTCAACTTAAATTAACTTATTCATTAAATATCTATCTATCATTGCAAACTATTATAGCTGTTAAACCACAAGCTCCTATTCAGTTAATGTAAACATATATATATCTACCAGCCCGTCTGCATGAGTAGGATGTAACACAAGGTCAATTTCTTAAGTGCGATTTAACAAATGCGAATTCAGAGTTTTCCTAAACTGGTTGCCTAACCAATGTTAGAGAGCCCAGTCTGCCCTACTATTTGCTGTGTCTATGTCCTACAATGGTAACCATTACACCACGGTTGCCTCCACTACTAATGTAAATGTCCATATATATATATATATATATATATATATATAGGATATGACACACAGCATATTTCTTAAGCAGAGTTTAACAGGTTTAAATTTAGAGTTTTCCCTCTCCTAGACTGGTTGCCTAACCAAGGTTAAAGAGCCCAGTCTGCCCTACTATTTACCCATAACTGGAGGAGAATAGTTGGATTTATACCTTTTCCAAGGGTATTAGCACTATGTGAAATATAAAGAGCCTAGTCCAGGATTTGAACTCATCTCATTGTGTCCATTTCCTAAGACAGTAACCATTACACTATGTACCTTAATGTAAACATATAAGTAAGGGAAAAAAAACTCTTCCAAATGTTTTATAATAAGTTTTATCATCTGGTTTATGGTTAAAAGCATCTTCAATAAAATAAGTCACAACTAGCAGGAATTGTGGATATACCACAGTATGATAATTTGATTTTTACAACATTTGATATGTTTACTTAAGAGCTAAATAGTTCAATATGTAAAAAGTATAATAATCCTGATTTAACTCTCTCTCTCTCTCTCGTTTTCCTTTTCATTATGTTTGATTGTAACAGATTCACATTATTGCTTCCACATGCTCACCCCCTTCTCTCTTTCTTTCTTATAATATTTTTTTCTGTGTAGCATGTCATTTTTCTTCATTTTCTTTGTTTATGATAAAAATGGAAGGATCCATTATTTAGCTGAGGTGATGACACTCATAAGAAATAAGAATCCAGCGGAAAAGCAACACCAGATAATCAGGATTTAGATTTTTGCATTTGATCTTGGCTGATTTGGACAGTCTCATTTTTAACCAGAGGGTGTTGCAAGATGATAACAGTCGTACTTATAAGGAACACAAATATTGATATATAGATAGATTTTTGTGGGAAAGGTAGACAAACACGGGATGCTGTAAAAGATGGATGTTTATTGTAGGTAGTGATGTTTCGGTCTGTTAGACCTTCTTCAGGACATTGGATTGAGTTCTTGCTTCAGCAGATGTCATTCTCATACTGGTGAGTTAGCGGTTGTGAATAGGGGGGGGGATCAGTTGCTGGTGTTACTAGGAGTGTATAAGTTGGTAGTGGGAGTTTCATTTTTTTTGTTCTAATGGGGCCCATATAAGCTATTAAGGTTCTGTTATTGATACTACAGGAATGTTTTGTTAGTGGGAGTTTTTTTTTTATAGCTGGTCAGGTCAAGGATGTTTTCTGGAAAGAGGTCATCAGATAGATTTTTCTAATAATTGTTAACTGGTGACAATAAGAAAATTTTTGGTTTCATGTGAAATTTCAAATGTTGAGTTCTTTTTCTTATCCTTTTATATAAGTTTTAGTCGTCGGGGAAGCCTAAAATCAGTATCAGCCAGACAGTCAAGGAGTCTATCCCCTTTTCACTAGTGCAAGATCAAGGTGATTGTTTTTGTGTCTGAGGTGGAGCGCTACACCTACCACCAGCTACTTACTTTACCGCACAGCTCTATGTGCTACTCATACGCTGATTTGGCAAGAGCCAGTATTGAACCATGAACCTTGTTATTCTTAGGCAGATGCTCTACTGACTGAGCTAAATCACCCCTAGCATTACTAATTTTCCAACAACTTTCAATTTATTTCTTTTCATTTTCTTGGATACTCCATTTATCTTTTTAAATGCTACTAAATCACAATTTCTCTTCCCTGTATTAAATTGTTTGAAAAATAATATGAGTTTTACATTTAAATGTTTAATAAAATTGGACATTATTTTCCAAACAATATAAAATCTTTTATCCCTTTTTATGTTTCTTTTTTCTCCCACTTTTTTTTTTTTTTTGTTTTACCTATTCCTTTTTTCCCATTTATCCCTACCAACCTCTTTTAAAATTTGGAATATTGAACTCTGTTTTTTATCCTATCTGATTCTACTTTATTTATCTTGGAGCTTCACATTTTTCTTATTCTATTTTTTTATCCCCTAGTTGGTCACAATTTCTTCTTTTTTTTTAACTTTTACTTATTCATGCCTTTTCTCCCTTATTCTTTTTTCCACCAATTCTCACTCTTAGTATCATCTTTACTTTTTAATTTTTTAAAATCTTTTGTTGGTCATAATTTCTTTTTTCTTTCTTAGATATTCTCTTTTTCTTCCTCAATCTATTTTTCTACAATTTCTATTCTTTTCCTTCATAATTATTCTCTCTTTACATCATTAATATATTTTGTGTTTACTTTTATTAACCAATGGAAACAATTTGTCTTAAAAAAAAAACAAGCTTCTACTTTCAAACACATCCATTTCTGATACTATATATTTATGAGAAGAGGCTTGATTTGAATTATTTTGATATTTCGGATTTTGTCCTCATCTTTATTGTATATAAACACAATTTTCAGGCCACAGTAACCTCATGCTCTGTTTAGATGTTTTAAATTAAGTGATCTTCAGATGATTTCCCAAGAATTTATATGATTTAAGCTTGAAAACCATTTTTGAATTCTGGGGAAATGGTCAGAAGATGACTTATTTTAAGGTAATTAAAAAAAACATCTGAACAGAGCCTGAGATTACTGTGGCCTGAACATTGCATTTATACACAATAAAGATGAGGACAACAGTCTGAAATATGAAAATTATTCAGATCATTTTAATTGTAAAGAAATTCAAGAATTAACACAAAAATTTCAAGAATTTGAATTTGACCTTCAGAAACATTTAACCTTATTTTTTGCTGTTATGTTTTGCCTTCATTTTAACTCTCTGGGAAACTCTGTAAAAAATCTAATCAAAGAAAATTTTTCAGATTAAAGTTACAGTGAATTAATAACTGATGTAGACATTCAAAAATAAATCCCGAAAAGTCTGTGTATGGCTTAGTGATAAAATACCAACACTGTTTACTTCAGTAAATAAAATATCTAGTTTAGCCTGGAGCAAACTTGTCATGACAAGTCAGTGAACCAAACAAAAAAATGGCAGCTTCAAATATCACACTTTGAATGTTCAAGTGATTCTCAAAAACATTATTTTTAGGAAAATAAATTAAATCTAAAAACAATTAAAACGAATCACTGATATAAACAATATATTATTATAAATGAAATATCTTTTGCTATTTCTCAAGTTATTCTCTGGTACCAGATTTTTCCTTGTGCATATTTTAAAGATACTATGAAAGGAATGTTTATCTAATTTATATATTTTTCAAAGAACATCTTCATTTTAAAAAAATCCATACTTCAAACAATTAATAAAAGTAAACGACTCATATAGTCATTACTTGTATATACATGATTTTTTTTTCTTTCTGGAGAACTGGCAGAAAACAGAACCAATATATGATAAGCACCTTCTTTCCAATGGTCTAAGAGACATAACTCTGATTCCTAAAACAACACACACACACACAGTGAAGTACTACAGCAGATAGAGAGGAAAAGAGAAATGGAAAATATGTTTGACTAAGAATATATAACGAGGATGATACAGCCAGCACTACCATTAACTTAGATGACTGCCTATCTACCTACCTACCTATCTACCAATCAACCACTACTGCCGTTCTACAGCTGCATACTGCTACCGCTGCTGGAGATAGAGCCTGGTCTGCTACAGAATCAGGATGTAGATGGCAGCACTTTCCTTCTTCTTCTTCTTAGGGTTATTGCTCCTCTAGTCACTTCTCTGTTTTATTGATTAAAGAGCTCAGGCTGAATTATACCATAAAGCTGAAAAAGGAACGGATGTGAGTGCCAGGTGACATCATGCACCTCGTTGCTCACATCTGGGAAACAGCAACAGCAATACGTCTTCTTTCCTGCTGTCCTTCCTTTTTCACTGTCATCATCAGCAATATGTCTCTTGTCCCTATCATTATTGTCATCCTGACCATGTTTTTTTTTCCTATTTGACCAATGTCTTCATATTCCTACATTTTTTTTTCATTTCAATTATTAATTTAAAAAGATTCTTGTCTTTTTAAAATGTTATTTTGTTTTATTATAATCTTATTTCATAACCATTATCTCCATGACTTTCTCTATGTTCATCATCCTCTAATCATTAATCTTGATCACTAATTTTCAATATAGACCTTAATTTTTACTTGGTCTTATATTTTAAACATATATTTCTTTTTGTAAAAAAACTTTCGTAATATTGTTTTTTTATGTATACCATAATCTTATTTTATTTTATTACCATCTTCACGACTGACACTATTTTCATCATCATCATCTAATCATTACTGTCTTGATCTCTTATTATATATATATATATATATATAAATTCATACACGCACACCCACCCCTCCTGTGAGCAGGATGTGTCAAAAGGTCAAGCGAAGTTTAACAGGTTTGAATTCAGAGTTTTCCTTCTCCTAAACTGTTTACTTAACCAAGGTTAAAAATCACAGTCTGCCCTACTATTTACTTATTGCTGGACGGAGAATAGTTGGATGCATATCTTTCTCAAGTGTATTAGCGCTATGTGACATGCAAACCGCTTCGTCCAAGATTTGAACTCTGGTCGACGAGTTCATTTTCTACGATTGTAACCATTACACTTCTTTTTTCAATATGGACGTTAATTTTTATATTTTAAACATATATTTCTTTCTTTTTTAAACCTTTTGTAATACTGGTTTGTATATATACCATTTTTTGCATTTGACTAATGTCTTCATATTCCTTCCTTTTTTTTTTTACTTCCACATTAATTTTTAAAAGCTTGTTCCTTTTTTGTTTTATCTTATTCTATAAGCATCATTTCCTCTACTGATATATGAAATGCTAACAACCTTGTCCAAGATTTGAACTCTGGTTGCTAATTCCATTTCCTACAATGCTAACTATTACATCACACACTTCTTTTATTTTCAGTATAGATTTTGATTTTTACTCGGCTTTATATTTTAATCATATATTTCTTTTTTAAAACACCTTTTTGTAATACTGGTTTGTGTCTATACCAATTTTATAGTTAGTGTATTACCATTTTTCCTGGTTTGTGTGCATATCCATTTTCCTGCTTTGCATGTATACCATTTTTCCTGGTTTGCGTGTATGCCCCTTTTCCTGGTTTGCGTGTATACCATTTTTATCTCATTTGATTTTTCCATCCACTTTACATTAATTTTTTTTTTTAAATTCCAGTATTTTTTTATTTTGTTATAATTCTATTTTATTTTAAAATCATCATCACCACTTTGACACTCTATTCATCATCATCTAAGGATTAGCCTTGATTTTTCTTTTCAATATTTATGTATTTACCTAACCCCTCTGCATGAGCCGGATCTGGAATAGAGAACCAGAGGAAAACAATCTGTTGACATAGGTTAAATGACCATGATGATGACGCGTGTCCACTGACCTCTTCCTCTCCTTTGCCCACTGTAACTAGATATCCCCTGACCACAGAAGAAGAAAGAACCTGATGTGGCTACTAGAAGGCGAATGTAAACAAACAGAAAGTCGGAATCACCATAACTGTCTTCTTAGTGCAGTGGTGAGTGAATCTGCAGTAGGGCATGTAACATATACCCTTTTTGATGCCAAACCAACCCATCAACCTGGAGTTGTAGCACATGTTAGGGTCTCACCTATGGGTCAAATATATTTATTTGCAAATTAATTGTATTAGATAGAAATAATTGATATCATATAACTGTGCAAAAAACATTTAAGAAACTACACAACAATGTGAATGGTAATATACAACATAGGTAATTCCTTGACCTCTGGGTAAAAACTAACCCCATGCAGATTTATATGCCATTAAATGGCATTAAATAATCCACAGGGTTGATACGCTATTAAACCAAACCAAACATGCCATTAAAATCAATCACAAAAATCCAAAATCTCCACACTAGATAGTAATCTATGAAATTAGTCGACCTGTTCATGCACATAGGTAGTAATATATCATTTACAGAAAGCAGTGTCAAATAATGTTAATATATGCATAGGAAAGGCATGGACTACTATAAACTACACAAGGATGCTGTATGTTGTCTTGAACAAATCTTGGAAGCAGCTCTCCACAAAAAAAGCATCTGTATAGCCACTTACCTCCAATCATACAGGCCAACAAAATAAGACAAACAAGACATGCTGGACAAGTAAGGAAGAACTTATAAGGGTTATTCTCCAGTGGACACATACACATGGACACACCAGTGTAGGCTGACCAGCAAAACTGACATCAATTACCTCTGTGTGGATTCTAGATGCTGTGTGGACCAGGAGTGATGGTTGATAGATTGTGAGAGAGAGTCATAGGAATTCATGCTATCAGAATGACATGATGATGATGATAATGATGAAAATCAATCAATCAATAGATCTTTAGAATATCCCTAGAAACAGCTACCCAGCATCGACTGGGTAGAGGGGGGTAAAAAAAAAGAAACTCTAGTGAGTTGATTCATTTACTTTAGAGATTTACAAATGCAGGACACCTTTAAGTAGAATTTCAATGCTTTTTCTATGTATATTTTAATTTTCAAATACTTCTAATGCTACTAAAGAAAAAACATGGGAGCAGCAGTTGAAGAAATATATATATATATATATATATATATATATATATATATTTATTTGTGACTTCTCGGTTGTATTTCTAAGTATATATAGAGGCAATAATATCTTCATATATTCAAGCTTACTCATATTGATGGTAATATTTATCTGCATGTGTCATGTATATAGTGTATGTACTTTGCAGTCTCCAGCTTGTCTAAGTCTGCTGTTTATTACCAAACATTTCTCAGTTTTGTCTCCTCCAGTGCCATTTCCCGCTTATAAATATCGAAAAACTCGGGTAGATGGCATTTGAAAATCTTGCAGACACCTCCAGACCTGTGTCAGAAATTGATTTGTGTATTTGCTTCAAGAACTCCAGAATATTTGAAATGCATGCTATGCAACAGGCCCGTGCAGCAGAAACAGAAAAAAAAAAAGAAATAACAATAACAATGCAGTATATGCACTAAGGCATTTTAATGCACTAAGTCTTTTTTTTTTTAAGTAACTAACCGAAAATACAGTGCAGCATACAAAGTGCCAAGGCTGGTATATAAAACTACGACATCACAAACATGATCAACATGCACAAACCATAAAATTTCTTCAAATCGCAAGTTTGTATGTGCCCATGAGCTGGCGTATTTAACAAATGTGGAAGGAGGAATTTGAAAAAAAGTGAAAAAAAAAAAAATCAGTAAAACATGAATATCATACTGGTGAGACGAGCTATAAGGTCATCAAATTAATAAAGATCAGATTCAGAAAGCAAAGAAACATTGAAATAAATTTATATCTCTACCAAAGGAATCCATTTATTCATTTATTTATAATACTTGATATATGTAAAAATATAAACAAACCTTTATATGTACATTTGAGTTCTCAATTTTGGTTGAATCCGATCACGGAAACACTTAATATTATCCACCTTATATATATATATATATATATATATATCATCATCATCATCATGTCGCGCTTGCAGCACGGATATCCATGACAATCTCTCGCCAACCCTCCCTATCACTCATTGCACCTGGGAGGTCCTCTGCTGACCATATAGCATCCTCGAATAGCTGGTCAATGTAGGTCCTTGCTGGGCGCCCCACACTTGCATGTCCATGTGTTGGCTTCCACAGGAGAACGTCGCTTATGAGCTCATCCTTGCTTCTCCAGCAGTGTCCTGCATGCCTTGTCCGTCTCACTCGGATAGTTTGAGAGATGGGAGGCAAGTGACCGTACAGCTGTCTCTTCGTGGGGTGCTGTTTCCACGATTTGTTCAAGTCTGCACGTAGCATTCTTGTGCAGCTTCCATCTAGCTTATTTTCAAGACGCCTCATTAGGGTCCAAGTTGTGCAGCCATATAGCAGCACCGATACAACCACAGCCTGGAAGAACTGTCGCTTCAGCTTGTCAGGGAGATCAGACCTCCATAAGGAAGGAAAAACTCAACACCGCTATTCCATAATAAATTTATTTCAATCAAAATTGGGGCCTTTATAAATCTAAGTTGATTTAATATAGCTCCCCAAAATTTTGTTTTATTAGATGGTAGATCAAGATAATTTGAATTGCATAACTGAAAAATTCTCAAAAAAATAAAAAAAATGTTTACATTGTAAGATTGTCACCATGGTGACAGGAAGTCAAATGAGAAAAAAGGATACTCTTCAAGGTCTGGTTTCTTACGGGGATGGTAGTCAGACAAAACTAAACTATGAATTAAACTATTGAATGAGTCTGAAAAAGTATAGAGTAAGGATAAAACAAAAAAAATGATATATAATAATATATAGAAATATATAAAAACTACCAAGTTTTGGATACCTCTCATCTATATATATATATATATATATATATATATATATATATATATAGTGGATAATATGGATTTTATATTTCTTAATTTATGGGACTGGTTTAGCTCAGTTGATAGAGCAACCACCTGGGAATCGCAAGGTTCTGAGTTTGAGACCGGATGCCACTAACTCAGCGCAGATTGTTAACCTAATCTGTGCAGTAAAATGGGGAACTGACGGTAGGTGTGGAGCTCCACCTCAGCAAAAACAATCTCCCTTGTCTAGTGCTAGCAAAAAAGGGATAGACTCCCTTGCTGTCCGGGTCATACCAACAATAGGCCACTACACCAAATTTTCAACAATAACAACTTAATTTCTAAACAAATGATAGAGCATTTGTATTTGAGTTAAGTAGCATATTTTAGTCTGAAAATTGCATAGGCAAAAAACTTTCAGTTACTAGGTGTTGACTCGTATTTGTATGTATATATATATATATATATATATATATATATAATATACCAAACTTGTTGATAAATCCTCACGGTGAGAAAAATACCATCAAATAGTTTTATTGTAAAAATATATTACCAAACATCACCTGGAGAGAAAAAAAAATTTTGGAAAAAAGAAAAGACCAAGATAATCATACCAGCCAAAAATAATCTATTGGTACAATATTTGGCCAAAAGAAAAAACAATTTATATGTATATATATATATATATATATTCATACAAAACCGCCAGGACACTAAGCACTTAGTGAAACTTTTAGTAGGTTTATCTGACTCATTAGGTTTATCTTTATATATATATATATATATATATATATATATATATACATATATATGCATACACAATTTCAAGTACATTTTTTTTTCTTACAGTATCATAGGCAGAAGGAACACATTGTTACTCACATGTAAAAATATACCCAAATCCTGATATGTATGTTTGAATTCTCAATTTGGGTTGAATCTTCTCAAAGAAACATTCGATATCATGCAACTATATATATATAGTCATCCATAAACACCATGTTTCGATCTTTCACCTCTCATCAGTGTGACTACACCCAACAACTACTTCTAGCCGGGAGTGAAACCGACTGACTTTTCATCAGTCCAGTTCCTTAACCTCTCACCCGTTGGCAACTACCTGTAAGGAGCAATGTTTTAACTGATAAATACATACATCTGTGTATATATTTTATGATCACTAGAGAGCTCAAATCTGTAAACCATAGACAAGCCTTGCTTTATTATGCTAGCGGTGAAAGTTAATTAAAGTCATCCTAGAGAGCTCTAACATGTTTTGGGAGCATATAAAATGCACTTGAAACTGTATGCAAGCATATATATATATATATGTGTGTGTGTGTTTGTGTGTGGTTACATACACAGTTTAGAGTGCATTTTTTTTTCTTTCTTATAGTTTCACAGGTAGAAGGAACAGATTGTTACTCACATGCAAAAAGTTCATGTATCAGTCATGTAACAGGTCAGTGCTTCTTGCTCTATTATGACCCCACAATGTCTGATACAAATTCTGACTCTGATAGAACTGACAAGTAACACCTCCTTCTTGGTAGTCTGTGAATAAATGAATAAACAAACATGAAATCATTTGAGAAAGGACACAAATCTTTAGAAGGAAAATTAATTTGCTCAGAAAACACACACACGCATATATATATTCTGAGCAAATTAATTATATATATATA
>CM042156.1:3761951-3771951 GCA_023376005.1 Doryteuthis pealeii
CAAATATATAAAGACGGCTAAATGCTTTTGTGCGCATGCATAGGCACACGCATGCAAATACCTGTCTGCCGGAGGGCATAGCAATTGCTTACACAAACACATCTGCACATAATAATCAAGTACACCCACCCACTCACACTCGTATTCTCCTTTCCTTTCCCCCCCTACCTCCTTGCACCCCCTCCCAACACTCTCCTATTCAATTGTGAGGAGATTTAAATAAGCACACTCAAACCATCAAATGTATTTCCAAGCCTTTTTAATATTTACACACTTCTCATTTATCCGACACTTGTTCCCTCTTTGCTTTGTACTTGCTTTGCTCAACAAGCAAGAAACATGACTGTTAAGTTGCTCCCAATAACCAAAGAATCTCTTCTCTTCACTTTTATTTCTTTCTTTTTTTTTTTTTGTAATACTTCTTCTTCCTCTTTTGTCACTGTTCTTCTAGCTGTTCATTTTCTCTATCCTATTCTTTATTCTTTCTTTCACACATTTTTTTTCCTATATATATTTCTCCATCTTTTACCTTTTTCAATTTTTCCTTCATTTTTTTTCTTCCATCTTTTCTCTTTTTTTCTTTATTCTACATTCCTTCAAGCTAACATTTCATTCTCTTTCTTTCTTTCACACATTTTTCTATTTAATATATTTCTGCATCTTTTACCTGTCTTTCTATATTTAAAAAAAAATTCAAACTTTTCCTTTATTTTCTTTCTTCCATCTACTCTTCTTTCTTTGTTTATGTTCATTTTCTCTATCCTTTTCTTTATTCTTTCTTTCACACATTTTTTTCCTATATATATTTCTCCATCTTTTACCTGTTTTACCATATTTTATTTTTAATTGAAACTTTTCCTTCATTTTTCCTTCCATTTTTTCTCATTTTTTGAACAGCAAGAAGGAAAGAAACAAAGTATTCTTCTTGCTTTCTTACTTTTCATTTTCTCAATCCTTTCCTTTCACACATTTTCTACTTCATATATTTTTTTATCTTTTTCCATTTTTCTTTCATTCTTTATATATTTGTTCCTCTTTTACCTGTATTTCCATATTTTTTTAAAAATTTCAACTTTTCCTTCATTTTCTTTCTTTCATCTTTACTCTTTTGATTTTCTTTTTAAGCTTTCATTGCAGCATTTCATTTTCTCTATTCTTTTCTTTCTTTCATACATTTTCTCCATCTTTTACCTTTTTCAATTTTTTCCTACTATCTTTTTCTTTTTCTACATTCCTTCTAGCATTTAATTTTCTTTATTCTTTCTTTCACACATTTTTCTACTTAATATATTTCTCCATCTTTTACCTGTCTTTCCATATTTAAAAATAATACAAACTCTTCCTTCATTTTCTGTCTTTCATCTTTTCTCTTTTTATTTTCTTTTTTCAGCTTTCATTCTAGCCTTTCATTTTCTCTGTTATTTTCTTTATTCTTTCTTTCACACATTTTCCTCTTTATATATTTCTTCATCTTGAACCTTTTTCAATTTTTCTTTCATTTTTTCCTTTTAACTTCTCTTTTTTTCTGTAATCTGCTTTTATACTTCTATTTTTCTTCCTTCTTTATTTTTTCAATTTTTCTTTTCAGTTTATTTTTTCTTTTCCTTTATTATTCTTTTATGATTTTTTTCCTTTTCCCTCCATTTTCCTTTTCATCAATTTGATATTTTTAAAATTTATTTTCCTTTTTTTTCCTCATTTTCTTTCCATTCCTTCTTTGACTTCATTTTTCTTTCTATTTTCCTTTTTTTTCACAATTTAAAAAAAAATTTCTTTTTTTTTTACCTCCTTTTTATACCTTCAACTTTTCTCCTGATCCTTCTTGAATATCTCTTTTTTTTCTTTCCATTTTGTTTCTCTTTCTTTTTTTTTCAATTGACTCTTTCTCTTACAGCTTATCTTCCTCTCTTTCATTTTTCTTTGCCCTTTATTTCATCTGCTCTCTTCTTCATTTCTATTCATTAATTTCTTCCTCACTTATTTTCTTATGGATCATTTTTCTTCTATTTCTCTTCTGTACTCTATTTCTAATAAACATCTTGTGATTTCTTCATCTGTTTATATTCTCTTACTTTTCATCTATCATATCTTATTTCTCGTTCAACCTCCTTCAATTTATGCTTTTCTTTTCCTACCTTCTTTCTCCAAACTCATTTCTTTTTCTTCCTTTCCATTCTTTCCATCTCTTTTTCAAATGTTTCCTGCTTTCCTCTTTCATTTTCATTCATTCATTCAAATCCATCTTTTACCTTTCTTTGCATATTTTGTTCTTAATTTCAAATTTTTCTTCATTTTCTTTTTTCCATCTTTTCTTTTTATTTTCATTCTAGCATTTGAAATTCTCTATTTTTTTCTTTAATCTTTCTCTCTTATTTCTCTATCCTTTTACTTTCTTTCAATTTAATCTTTTATTTTATTTAAATTAACCTTTTTTCATTCTCATAATCACTTATCTTTTCTCTTTCCTTTTTATTCATTCATTCATTCAACTTTTACTGTTTTCTGTCCACTTTCTTCCTCTTTTTTTCATTTTCTTTTTTACCTCCTTCTCACCAACCCTTCACTATTCATTTTACTCTTATCCTTTTCTCTTTCTCTTTAATTTTGATTCTTCTCTTTTATTCTCACATTGTTTATCCATCTCATTCAATTTGTTCATCTTATAAATTTCTTCTCTACTCATCTTCAGACATATTCCTTTTCTGGATTCTATTTTTCTTTTTTCTCTAACCTTTCTTCTTTCAATTATTTTTCGATTATTTCTTTTTTCTTTTCACTTACTTTTCCCTTCCATTTCCAACTCTTCTTTTTCCTGTTTTCCTTTCATTTTTTTCTACCAATGTTTTTCTTTTTATTGCTTTCATTTTTATATTTTCTTTCACTTCTCTCTATTATCCTTTTATTATTCTATTCTTTTCTTTTATTATTTAAATCTCTTTCTTTTAACTTTCTCTTTCTTTCTTATTTTTTCCTCTTGCATTTCTTTTCTTCTTTCTTTTCTTTTTTTCTTCTTCAATTCTCTTTTTTAGCTTCCAATTTATTTTGCCTTATTTTTTCTTTTCTTCCTCTTCTATCCTGTCTCTCCTTTTTTCAATTCTTTTTCTTTTAACTCCTTATCTCTTTTCTCTTCTTTTTTTTTTCTTCTTCTCTTCTTTCTCCTATTTTTTTTTCTTTCTTTTTTTCCTCAATTCTCTTTCTGTTTGCCTATTTTTTCTTCTTTTATTCCTCTTTCTTGTATTCTATTTTCCTTTTTTTCCAATTCTTTTTCTTTTCTATATCTTTTCTCTTTTCTTTCTTTTTCTCCTTTCTCTGTCTTTTCTCTTCTTTTTTCCCTTTTTTTTTCTCATTTTTTTCTTATTTTTCTTTTCTTCCTCATTCTTCTATTCTGTCACTCCTTTTCTTTTTCAATTCTCTTTCTTTTCTCTTGTATCTTCTTTACCTCCTCTTTTTCTTTTTCTTTCTCAAATCTCTTCATCTCTTTTTAAAAAATTTTCTTTCCTTCCTTCTCCCCACTCTTCCTCTCTATTCTTCTAACTTTATACACACACACACACACAAACACACACACACACACACACACACACACACACACAAACACACACACAAACACACACACATCTTCCAAATACCTTAATGCAACAACGAACATCCTCCCACTTATACCTTTCGCAGCACTTCGTAGCAGTTGGTCTTCTGCTGTAGCAGCAACAGCAGCAACCCACATTTACCCAGTACATTCAAGATTTTCCACAAGATAAAATGTCAGTGCCTACAGTGGTACCGTACTGCCACTATTGTATCGTGTTTGTAGTCAGACCTTGTCTTATTCAGTTAACCTCATTTCAAAACAAAGAATTCTTCTCTGATTTACAAATGGCTGCAATACTTGTTTTTATTTACTTATTATCTTTCTGAAGCTTTTTCTAATCATTGTTATTAAATTGGCTTTTTTTTTTGTTCCGCTTTTGTTTTAGGAGCACTTTAACTATTGTTTCTTGGTAGACTAACCCATCCACAGGTGAGGTTGAAATGAAAGTACCTTTGGGACAGCACATTTATCTTAAGAAATAGCTGAAATAGACTTTAAAATTTAAAAAAAAAAATTCATCATTTCACTAATAAATTAGGCAGAGTGACCTATTGTTGGTATCAGCCAGACACCGAGGGAGTCTATCTCCTTTTTGCAAATGCTAGACCAGGGAGATTGTATTTGTGTAGGTTGAGCACCACACCTACCGTCAGCTCTCCACTTTACCGCACAGATCAGATGACCCATTCTGTGCTACTCATGCACTGAGTCGGTGGGGACTGGTATCAGACCAGGAGCACTAATGAGATACTTTAACAAAGTCCCATATTTTTGTCAAAGTTTTTCAAAAAAATTCACTTTCAACTGTAAGAAAAAGATAACCCATGAACCTGTTGATTCCAATTTTAACATTGGTTAGTTTTGATTGATGTTTAATGGCATATGAAGCCTTGTGGGTTATTTAATGCCAAATCTCATTCAAGTGTGTGTGTGTGTGATTGGTTTAACTTAATGTATATCAATAAATTGGCAGAAAAATCTTCATTAACTTAATGTGTATTAATAAATTTTGTTGGTTGATCATTAGCCACCATCTACTAGCATCTATATGATAAAAAAAGGGTGAGTGTATGCCATAAGAGCAATTTGAAGAATACGGTCAAGACAATCATATAGGTGCTAGGGCTTGATATTGAGTGGGTTGGGCCTCTCCTACTACCCCTCTAGTTCAAGTAAGGGCTGAAGTTGAGTGTGACATGTCTCAGGACCACTTAGTAGCCCATATCACAGACTGCTCAGCCACCACAATCCTGTCCTCAGGAATTACCAGTTGCCACTCATGACCAACAGGTGGCTCCATTAGTGAGGGATGGGTCTTACCCCTCTGCAGTTGTGCAATTGGCATATTCTACAGCCCTAGCCAACAGGATGGTGTAATAGAGATCCCTTATGATATTACATTTGATTGGGCTGGGCCTCCCTGACCACCCCCAACTAGATCAATACTTGAGAGCCAAAGTGGAGTGTTGCAAGTCATAGACCATTTAGTAGCCCATGTCACAGACTGCTCAGCCACCACAATCCTGTCCTGAGACATAACGAGTTGCCACCCATGGTACCCCTCTGCAGAGTTGCAGTTGCATATTCTACAACCCCAGCTAACAGGACAATATAATAGTGGTCCCTTATGATATTACATTTATGAAGGTGTGCAGGATTTTAATTAGCATTTCAGAGTTATCTTCATTATATTTAAAATTTGAATGATTAAAAAAATGATAGCAGTGTGAATTCAGACCCTATTAATTATGATTCGCTAAAAAATTGGACAGCACATTTTATTCTCTAAGCTAAAGCATTTTAATTATATTGATTTGATAAAAAATCTCATTATCCTGTGCTGTTTTTTGCCGGCTTATGGATAGTATGAAGTATTACAGTATTGCCCGTAAATAAGTAATTATTAGAATTATTACAGTACAATTCTTTTTTATAAAAAGTTGATTTTCTTTGAAAGCAAAGATACCAGGATTTAAAAAATTTTTTTAGAGGAACATTATACAATAAAAACGGGTATCATTAGGTATTACTTATAAATAAACTCTACAGCATTACATAAGAGGTAGGCTCAGTGTAACTGTTATCATCTTAGGAAATGGAATTGACAACCTGAGTTCAAATCTGGACGAGGCTGTTTGCATTTCGCTTTGTACAAATGCCCTTAAGAAAGATATGAATCCATCTGTTCTTTCCTATGAGTAAATAGTGTTGGTGTAATGGTTATTGACATAGAAAATGGAGCACTAGTACCCTTGGGAAAGGTATGTATCCAACTCCTCTTCTATCTATGGAGAAATAGTAAGGCAGACTGGACTCCTTAACCTTGGTTAGATAACCAGTCTTGAAGAAGGAAAACTCTGAATTCAAACCTGTTAACTTCAGTTTGAGAAATTGACCTTGTGTCATATCCTGCTTGTGCAGATGGGTTGTTAAATAAATAGATCAGTCTATAATCTTCTATGATTTATTTGTGATGAATATATATGGATAAATAGTAGAGCAGACTGGGTTAGGAAACTAGTCTAGGAGAAGGGAAACTTTAGATTTAAATCAGCTTTACTTAGAAATTGACCTTGTATTACATCCAGCCTTGATGGGGGTTGTGTAAGTACATACATGCATACATTTATGATAATTTTACTTGTATATAAAGTTGTCAGGGGGGCCTAAAGTTGGTATCAGCCTGACAGCGAAGGAATGTATCCCTTTTTCACTAGTGCTAGACCAAGGAGATTGTTTTTGTATTTGAGTTGGAGTCCCACACCTACCATCACTTCTTTACTTTACCCCATAGATCCCTGTGGTACTTGTACACTGAGTTGGTGAGGGCCGGTATCGAATCAGGAACCGTGTGGTTCCTAGGCAGATGCTCTACTGACTGAGCTAAACTGGCAGGCAATATATTCAAAACCTGTTTATAAAACTTTTTTTCTTGAGCATTATGATTAAAAATAATGAAACTACTCATGTCAGAAATGGAATGTAAAGAGAAAACTGATATTTTGTGTTCATGGCAAGATTTAATAGTTGATTGAACTATCAAAATTTCCAATTTCAACACTTCACAAAACTTGAAAGCTTTTTGTCTATTTCTCTCAAACTAAAATGTTGTTAAACTGTTTTTATGATTAAAAAAACAACTGATTTGATTCATGGGCATGAAGACCATTTGTATTTAGTTAAAGATGTAAATTCTTATTTTATCAAGAAGACTATATATGAAATTGATATTTTAAGCCCTTACTATTTGTAGAATGAACATCCTACTTACCTTCACAGGAAGGTTGTAATTAGCATCCAGTTACCAGACAAAAAAGACAGACTTTAACTGAATCCAGGCACTGTAGCAACTACCAGAACATAGTCATGTGTTCAGTTAACCCAACCTGCTATATAAACCACTTTTATAAACTACAGTCAAGTGTTGGGCATATATGGTTGAAAGTACCCACACTAAAACCAGCAACCAATGAGAATCCTGGGAAATGGGATTGGCCAAGGTACACAGTGGAATAGCCTAACCTTATTTGATTTGGTTTATATCATGTTAAAAATAGAATACTTATGAAGAAATAGTTAATTTTAAAATTTAATATAATAGTTTTTATTATTGTTTTATTTTTTTAGCAGATGAACTTTATTTTTTGCCTCTGGGACCTTTTGTGGGTTATTTAATGCCAAAGCCATCCCTGTAGAAGAACAGGAGTGGCACTATTTAAACCATAACGGGGGAGATGAAGGTGCCCATACCTTTCCCAAGGGTATTAGTCTGAAAGTGAACATATTAGAGCAACTGGAGTATGAACTCACAACGATGTTACAGTCCATCATATTCACCACTACATCAAACGATGAGGGGATGAGGAAGTTTGAACTCACTTACTGCAATGCCGTAGTCCATCACATTAGCCACTACATCATGGGGACTCCTACAAGTTGATTTAAGGTATTACAGATAAAAATGAATATATAAGTACTTGTCATTATAAACTTGTATCCAAGCAAAAGAGAATTGATTTTTAAAAAAAAAAACAGCTTTATTACTTAGACATATCTAAAAGTAATTTTCACTAACAAGTTAAAGTGACAATTCTTCCAAGCTGTAGTTTTTCAGAGCTACTCTGTAGCTACACCACTTTGCCCCTAGTGAAGTGCCTAGAGAATAATATGGGTGCTGCAAAAGAATGCTGTGTGTGATCTTAAACAAAAGGTGGAAACAACACACCCACAAGAAAGCAGCTACATAGCCAGCTGCCCCCTATCACACAAATCATCCACGGGAGACAAACAAGACATGCTGGAGACTGCTGAGGAAGAAGAAAGGACAAACTCATAAATAATGTTCTCCTGTGGAAACCAGCACATGGGCAAGTAAGTGTGGGCCATCCAGCAAAGACCTACATTGACTAGCTCTGTGTGGATACTGGATGCTGCATAGAGGACCTCCTGGAAGTAATAAATGATAGGAACAGTTGGCAAGAGATTGTCATGAATACCTATGCCACTAGCATGACATGATGATAATCTATTAAACTTCTAATAATCTATTTACTCTTTAAATATATCATTAAAGTAAATGGACTTAATAGAAATCCCAGTTGGCAATTAGAACTTAAAAATAAAAACCTAAGAAGGTTGATTGCCTCTGTTCTGTGACTAAAGTCAACTTTTAGTCTCTAGATATCACTGGCTGGTGACTAAAAATATTAGCTTTCAAGCTTTGAAGGAATGACCTAAGAGAGCATTTGGCAATAAATCTTTTTTCTACAAAAAGATAACAATCTATTTGAACACATAAAATCAAAATATATTTTCACGTGCTAAAAGAAACAAAGAATATGGTCTTTAAACACACACATAGTCAGTACAGTGAAAAAAAGTATATTTACTTTAAATAAAAACTAATTTCACGCACATATAAAACTTCAAAGCTAAACACAAAACTTTATCCACTATGTTAAAAAAAAGAGACTTCTTGATGCATTTGTAAAGGATATCATAGATTTTATCTTCTGCACTGCATAGAAAAAACACAAATGTCTCATCTAGTGTTTAACATGAAAAACTTTCTTTTAAACAATCTAAAGGATGGTGATAACGATATGATTAAATATATGATATATCTGCTTTTTCCTTGGTCACACTATATCTTCCCTTAGGTGCATGGTATAATATGATTGTAGGACATGGACTTGTTGACATGTTCAAATCCTGGGTGAGACTGTTTGCATTTCACATAGGATTAATACTCTTGGGAAAGGTATACATCCAATTATTCTGCTTCCAGCTATGGGTAAATAGTAGGGTGGACTGGATTCTTTAACCTTGGTTAGGTAACCAGTTTAGGAGAAAGAAAACTCTGAATTCAAACCTTTTAAACTCCTCTTAAGAAATTGACCTTGTGTAGTAACCTGCTTGTGTGGAGGAGTTAGTAAATATGTATATCTTCCCTTCTTTTCTTTTTCCTTCCTTTCTTCCTTCCTTCAAAACAGGCAATAAGCGTCTGATGCATAGTGTCATTAGTTTTTCCCTCCTTTGCTCTCTGATACATAACATGTTTTTTTCTTCCCTTTTGCATTGAAAATAGAATGGTCCATTATTTAACTGAGGTGATGAGAATGTGTGGTATTCAAACACATGTGTTATTCTATGAATATAACAGAATGCAGCACAAGGAAGATACAACATAAACAAAGATGTGTTCAATATATGAAGTAAATACATTTATTATTGAAGGTGTTATGTAAGTTATGTCTGGTGGTATAGTGATACACTGCTGGCGTGCTCTGGGTTAGTGATAATGATGCTTTGGCCCCCAAACCATGCCTGAACCCAGAGTCATCATTTTTGGATGCAATACAAGTGTTCAAACAGCAGTTGTTGTATGAATTTATTTGAATAATGCATGAACACAAATTATTAGTTGTCATTTACTAAGCTTAATTTAGTTTGGCATTAAGCCAGAAGTATGGGGCACCCAGTGAGAATCTAGCTCACTAAAAGCAGTATGCTTTCCAAGCTTGGTAAACCTTTAAAAATTCTTTTGAGGTTACTTCATCAATATATGTATTTACTAATCCCTCTGCACAAGCAGGGTGCGGCACAAGGTGAATTTATTTAGCAGAGTTTAAAAGGTTCAAATTCAGAGTTTTGTTTCTCCTAGAATGGTTGCTGTATCAAGGTTAAAGAGCCCAGTCTACCCTACTATTTACCCATAGCTGGAGGGAGAATAGTTGAATGCATACCTTTCCCAAAGGTATTAGTGCTATGTGAAATGCAAAAAGCTTCGTCCAGAATTTGAACTTGTACCAGTGTATCCATTTCCTATGACAGTGACGCTTACACCTCAAACACCTCCTTTCTCCATCAATATAGTTATTTACTAAGCTTAGCTGTTTCATAAGACCAGAA
>CM042156.1:3774451-3786951 GCA_023376005.1 Doryteuthis pealeii
TGTGCTAGAAGGTGGTGCTGAGTGTCTTAGTGTTCTGGATATGATGTTAAAGTGCATCGAGTTGTGAGGTTCCAATTCTGGAGCTCTGAGAAGTGTGGAGTACCATTCCATTGCCATTACTCCCAGGTCCCATCTATGGGTTAAATGGGTCAAAAAATGAGTTTTAAAAAATGTTTTGGTACCCAACAAGAATGAATAAAACAAACATTTTCAGCATAAAAGGACCCAACAAGTGTTGACATGCCATAAAATCAAACCATCAATTTTGTTTACTAAGGCAAAATTCTTGATAATACATCATTTCTTTCTTTTTTTTAAATAATAATAATGCATTAGCAGGAGCTGTAGATTTATTGCAGTATGATAATTTAATTATTACAACGTTTGATAGGTTTACTTAAGAGCTATTGCGAAATATGTCAATATGTAAAATGCATAATAATCTTGATTTAACACTCTCACTCTTTTTTCATTCTTTTGTTCTTTTCATCTTCTCATTATGTTTAATTGAAACAGATTAGCATTATCGCTTTCACACGCTCACCCACTCTCTTTATCTTTCCCCTACTTTCTTTCTTATATTTTTTCTGTGTAGCATGTCCTTTTCTTCCCTTTCTTCATAATCAAAACAGAATAGTCCATTATTTAGCTGAGGTGACGATACTCATAAAAAAAATATGAATTTGGTGGATAAGCAACACCAGATAATCAGGATTTACATTTTTGCATTTCATCTTGGATGATTTGGATGGCCACATTTTTAACCAGAGGGTATTGCAACATGATGACAGTTGTAAAATTAAGGTACCCAAGTATTATATAATAATAATACATACATACATACATAAGCACCACTTAGTTTATCTTTGAAAGCTTAATCAGGAAGTTTAGTTCATTTGGGTTAATGATTAAATTCAAATCATGAACCCCCATACAGAACAGTGTTATGTGTTAAAAAGAGATGATTTTTAAAAAGTGTATTGCTAATGCTAAAAATTGAAAATCCCTGTCATAGGCTTAAAGAAGACATGTAACTGTTTAAGTATTATATATATATATATATATATATATCCACATACAATTATCTTTTTAAAAAATTGATATTTTGATAGGCTGCTCAAATTAATAAGTTATTTTCTTCCAGTTTACTTCACTTAATAATGAATTTTTTTTGTATTTCTGTCTCACTTAAAATTTCTACACACTTTCTAAAAAAAAAAAAAATCTCAGCATGCAGATTTTTGGATGCCTTTAAGCAACACAAGTAAATCGTGTGCATAAACAAATTAGAAATAAATTATTTCCCAATTTGTCTAAAACATTTAGCTTACTTAAAATTTTGATTTGGTAACTTCCTGTGGGATTGAAAATTGAAATTTTGTGCTATAAAGCAGTGATTCTCAACCGGGAGCCATATGCCTACACTCCGAGACACATATAACTATTTTTTGGGTCCAGGTAAGCAAAAAATATGTAATCATCAAAATACAATAGGATTTCTAAACATTGAATAGCTATGGGGGTGGGGTCCACCATAGTAAAATAGGAATCAAAGGAATCCATAGGTAAGAAAAGGGTTGAGAACCACTGCTATATAGGCAATATAAATATATTGATAGAATTTTCTCACTCCTTAAGCACTTGACAAGAGAGCCTGCATTAAAATCTATCTTTTTTGCAAGCTATCTCAGTTCATATCTATTTATATACCTATCTAGCTATCTCAGTCAGTTCATATCTGTATTGCTAGCTGTCTCAGTTAGTTCATATCTAGCTATCTTTCTAGCTGTCTCAGTTCATATCTAGCTATCTTTCTAGCTATCTCGGTCAGTTCATATCTACCTATTTTTCTCGCTATCTCAATCAGTTCCTATCTACCTATCTAGTCAGCTGGCTATCTCAGTCAGTTCATATCTATCTATATAGCTATCTCTTGCTGTCTCAATTTGTATCTATTCATTTCAGTCTTTTCATTATCTATCTCAATTCATCTGAAGTCCCCATGGTGTAGTGTAGTGGCTAATATGCTGGCCTGTGACATAGTTGTAATCAAGTTCATATGCCAGTCGCTCTATTACTTTTATTTTCACACTAAATACCCTTGAGAAAAGTATGAACACTGTCATCCCCTCAGCTATGGTTTAAATAGTACCACTACTCTTCTTCTACAAGGATGGATCTGGAATTAAATTTCTGAGGCAATTAAAAGTAGACATATTTCCGAATATAATCTTTCAGAAGTAATAGACGTAAAATCAATACAGATAAATTATTAGTTGGTTGGTTGTTTGGTACAGTGGTATATCAACTCTTGTGGACTATTTAATTCCAAAACTTGTTTTTATATATATGGTTTGTTTATACAAATACTCCATGCTGAAATTTGTTGTATTATTTGTATTATTCTGACTATTGTCTTCATCTTCATTCTTATCTGTACAACTTTTCGGCCGATGAGTTCTCCGGCCTTCTTTGCGTATTTCATGAAGGTTGATATGCCATTAAACAAAGAAACCAAACCAGTTCATATCTATATATCTGGATATTTTAGATAATCATTCCCAGTGGCAAAAAGAAATTTGATCTGCTAAAAAAATATAAAAAAAAAAAAAGTTTTAACCCTAACCCTGGCTTTTGGCCTTTGAAGTGTTAATTTCTTGCAAATTCCCACAAATTTATTGTTGAGTCCTCTGAAGTAAGGTTTCCTAAACTTAATGTCCATTTATTTTTATGAATTTCTAGAAGATATATCAGAGTTTGATAATCTTTTTCAATGATATTTATTATAGAGAATTCAGTGTCTGTTGAAGTTCTGATTGTTTTTTAATTTATTTTATTTACATTAAAAAAATTTTTTAAATTAATTATATTACTAATAATCTATTAAATGCTAATTCTTTTGTCCTGAAAATTTTTTTTTAAATTAACTATTTCTTCATAAGTATTCTATTTTTAACATGATGTAAATTTTGTTTTTGTTTATTTCCTTCTACAGATTCATAAACAGTCGTCCATTTTTAGAATGTATGTCAGGATTTTAAGAATGATGCATGACAATATGACACTGTCGACTTTAATCATTTCTTTCTTTCTTTTCTTCTTAGATGAAACTAAATTAGAATCATGTATAGAAATCATCACCATCACCATCATCATGTTCATTTTCTTTTGTCTCCTCTTTCATTTTTAAATGTTTTAGAATAAGTATGGAAAGTGTTAAAAAAAAAAAAGAAAACATACTATGAATATTTATACTCTGCAAAGTGTGTTGGAACAGATGACAGAAAGAATTGTAGTACTTTATTTTAGCAATAGTCATTGAACAACATTAGTGTTGTCAATAGCAGTAGTTCTACCATGAAGAGATGTCTGTCTCTAATGATTTAGATTTGAGGCAACAATCTCTCTCCCCCCCCCAATAACATAACTAGTTGAAAAATGACTTTGGCAGATCAGCTACAATACTTACCTCAGTCAAAATTGCTCATGGTTATAAGAGAAAATATACAAGACAATCACACTAAATGCACATGTAAGGGTATGTTCGTATATACAAATGATATGCATGTATATACTTTTGCACATAGTTGAATTTATATTTAAAATGCTTCTAAATGTTGAAAATCATAATAAATTTATGCATTGTATTTGATTTATACTTATATAAATGAATTTTTGTACTAATGTACTATGACTGTAATATATAACCAAACTATTTAGTACAATATAAGTCTTTGATGAAATCAAGACGTAATATTAAGTTTTAACCATGAATTGAATTGATTGTTTGTGTTGGCTTATCTACCTTTTCTATTTATATTTTCACATTTTGTCAGATTTTTTCCAAACTGTTGTTTCTTCACCCACACACAGGTGTGTGTGTGGGGTGGGTAGCAAATACATAGTCTAAGGTGCTTAGTACCTGTCAGTTTCTCACCAATTTTAGTTTGAAAAGCACATAGGTGAGAAACTGATAGTTACCAAGCACTGTTGACTTTGTCGTCTTTAACCTAACTTATATATATATATGCTCTATCAATGATAATGAGCATTCTGTACTTATAAATATAGCAAACTATATTATAAATATTATATATATATATATATATATATATATATATATATATATAGAGAGAGAGAGATAGAGAGAGAGATAGAGAGAGAGAGAGAGAGAAATAGAGTATCAGTGACTTGATTTATATACTTACAATCATGTCAAACAAGTGCATATTCACATATACAAGGTGTGATTAAAAAATGTATTAAGAAGGAAGTTTGAAATTTGTCAGTTGTAAAATCAAAATATCTATTAATCTAGATGAATCAGTGTCTAAAAAAAGAAACAGTAAATGGAAGTAGTCTCAATTCTTTATGAATAAAATATTTTTGGTGAAACACTGGATTGTGCAAGTGCAGCCACCCCTACTTATTAAACAGACCCCTGTGTAACTCTTTCTTGTTTCTTAAACTGAAAATGAATTTCAAGTGTAAGATCTGAGGTTGTTGAGGAGATGAAAAGAAATACAATTGTGTAGTTTTGCAGCATATTAATGAAAAACTTACTGGAGTAAGTGTATTGAATTCACAGATGACTATTTTCAGGAAAATTAATGTTTCAATCATTGTTTATTTCTGTCTTTTTTTTTAATAAACCTAGTATAATCTAACAATTTAATGATACATATATATTTCATATATATATATATATATTATATAATATATATATATATATATTCTTCAGACTGCTAATTTTATTGAAAATTATCCGTCTGAAGAAGACCATATATACATGTGTGTATATATATATTATATATATATATATATATATATATATATATATATATACAGAAGGGTGGAAATAAATTTATAACTGCTAATATGACTGGTATTCAAGCTTTTTTCCTACTAAATATATTACTCTCTATATGATTCCAGAATTATAGTACATTGAGCTCTTAAATTGGACTATACCAATTTCAACATTCCATAGTTAAAATAGCCCCTGCTCAGAATCGTTCCCTACACTAACTAACCTGGTGATTTACTTATTGATATATATATATATATATATATATATATATATTATGTATATATTTAGGGTAGCATACACATAATGCCTATGGCACTTGGTAACTGTCAGTTTCTCAGCTATGCAATTTTTCAAACCAAGTTGGATGAAATATTGCATAGGTAAGAAATAGACAGTTACCAAGTGCCATTGACTTTATGTCTACACTAACTTAACATAGATATCAATGAGAGATCATTGATATTGAGCACTCTTTATTTATAAATATAGCAAACTATAACATCAAAATTAATATATATATATATATATATATATATATGGTAGGTGTGGTATTCCATCTCATCAAAAACAATCTCCCTGGTCTAGAGCTAGCAAAAAGGGGATAGACTCCCTTACTGTTGGGCTTATACCAACAATAGGCCACTCTGACAACTTTACTTACTTACTTACTTACTTATATATGAAAGTAAACAAACAATGTGTTTATTTTTTATATGGCCTTTAGCCAACAATTTTTGGAGTATATGTGCTTAATTGAAGTCATACCTAATTTTGAAAATTAATTAGTTAATAATTAATGAATTTAGGCGGGCATATATGTTCAAATGTAAGGCTAAACAAATCGAGAAAATGTCAATCCCTGTATGTACATTTCGACCTATTAGATCTCATCAGCAAGGTAATAGACATGGCAGACTGCTCTGTGTGTGACTCGAAACCTCGACTGCCATGCTGATTGATATATATATATATATATATATATGAAAGAGAGAGGATATCTGTAAACTGATTTAAGTATTTACAATCATGCAAAACAAGTACATACATATATTTTGTTTATACACAGAATCTGATTTTATATATATATATATATATATATATATATATATATAGGTTTCACTCATTCAGTAGGCCATCTGTCTCAGAACCAGAAGGTTTCAGGTTTGATACCGACTCTCACTAACTCAGCACATGAGTAGCACAGTTTGCAAGTGGGGAGCTAATGGTAGGTGTGGCAGTCCACTTCAGATGCAAAAAAGAATTTCCCTGGTCTAGTGCTAGTCAAATGAAGATAGACTACCTTGCTGTCCGGCTAATACTGACAATAGACCACACTGCTTTTCTTTACCTTTACTTTGAATATATATATATATATATATATATATATAATGTGTGTTTTTAAATATGTGTATTCATATGTACAGACATAAGTATATTAAGTCTGACACATTCTTATAAGTGTATAGAAATATCCCTACACAGACACATTCTCACATATGCATGCACTCTCTCTCTCTCTCTCTCTCTCTGTATATATATATATATATATATATATATATATATATATATATAAACACACATAAAAATATTTTTAAATATGCATATTTTTATATACAGAAATCAGTATATTCATTTGTACATAGTCTTAGAAGTGTATAGAAATATCCCTACACGTGTGTGTGTGTGTGTGTGTATATATATATATATATATATATATATATATATAATATAATATGTATTATAATGTTAATATAGGTATAAATCTGTAATGCAGATCATCTATGCTAGAATATCTTAAAGTCAAAATCTCCCCAGCTGAAAGATCACGCAGAAGTGTAAATTTGTTATGTACTGCAAAGACAGTAGTAAGAATTGTGTAGCATAATCTGCAGCAGAGGTAAGTAGTCTGTAAGTAAAATGTGGGCAGTTGCAGCACATTTAATAAATCTTCTTGATGCATAGTTGAAGATATGACAGACTGAAAATAAATATATATTATCTAGACCTGCAAAATTTTAATGGGGGTTATCTCTGTATTTTAGGAATAAAAAAAAACAAACGTAATTTGCATATTTTAGTAATACACAGATAAAATGAATCCTGTTATTCATTTTTTTTTTTTTTTCCATTTTGAATTTTGGTACAAATGCAGAATAGCACACAAGAGATAATATCATTAGAATCATATTTTACATATAAATAGCATTAGATTACAGAAACTGTTGAAGTAGCCTAACTCTAACACTAACCCTCATGTCTCAAAGGTTTTGGGCATTTCCGTGAAATGTAATGCTTTTTATACATAATCTAATGATATTATCTGTTGCGCACTATTCTGCATTAGTACCCTAATTTCTATATACTTTATCAAAAGAACCCTCCCCCTTTTTTTAATTAAGTGTGAAGATTTGTGAAAGATGGTTTCTTTTGTCACAATCTTATTACAAATAACACTGAAATTTAATTGTTATTTAGCAAATAAATAAAGGAAATTAACATTGTGACTATACATACTGACCTTATCAAGAATATTATATATATACTAGACTAACCGTGACCCACTGGGTCACCCATTCAGCTCTGGGTAGATAATTGAGATTAGTGAAAAGCGAATAAAATAAATTTAAAAAATTAAAAATACGTCCAGACAAAACCTTAAAATCATTTTGTTAGCTTTCTAAGAAAGGAAATGTTTGACCTCATTTAAATTACAGGTTGCTGGTTGTGAAATTTAACATAGAAATACATTTCAAATTCTCCCTGCCCTCTCTCTCTAGAGAAACTAAGATTATATAATGAGGAGGTAGTCAAGAGATACATAGAGGAGAAGAAAGAGATAGACACAGAGTAAAGTAAGAGATTGGTTGGTTTTTTTACTTAATTTCAAGTTATGACTAATTAGAACCAATTAAAACCAAATTCTTTTCAAACATAATTCAATCTTAAAGTAAGGAATAATTTATTATAATTTTTGTGTCATTAAACAGTCAAAAGCCTTTGGGAAGCAAAAGGTGATTAACTCAGCTTTTTAATATAATAATATAAGTATAATAATAGATATACACACACAACAACAACCCCTTCACAGGAGCAGGATGTGACAAGGTCAATTTCTTAAAAAGAGTTTTACAGGTTTGAATTCAGATTTTTCCTTCTCCTAGACTGGTTACCCAGCCAAATTTAAAGAGCTTAGTCTACCCTACTACTTACTGATAGCTGGAGATAGAATAGTGGGATTCATACCTTTCCCAAGAGTATTAGTGCTATGTGAAATACAAACAATCTCATCCAGAATTTGAACTCATTTTGCCGTGCCCATTTCCTATTTTTGTAACTATTCTACCACACACCTCCAAGAATATTAAATATAGCCTTCTCTTATTTTGTTAGTAGGTCTTATTCTTATTCTCCCCAGTTTAGCTCAGTCATTAGAGCATCTGCCTTGGAACCACAAGGTTCCAGGTTCAATACTGGCCATCACTAACTGAGCACATGAGTAGCACAGCTTGGAACTGTGCAATAAAGTGGAGAGCTCATGCTAGGTATGGCACTCCACATCAGATGCAAAACCAATCTCTGTGGTCTAGCACTAATGAAAAGGGGATAGACTCCCGCACTGGGCCACATGACCCACCAGTTGAAGACCATTATGGGCTTATATTCATTGTACTGGGTCCCCATAGACTGGGCCCTTATCGTTTTGAATATATTATATAATCAAATACCTGGTGTATACTTAAAACAGGCTTAAGATCTGGCATACTGCACAATAAATTAGTTTCAGTATGACCCCAGATACCCATGGGCCCTAGGCCAATGGCCTACTCTGCCTATTGGTAAATCCAGCCCTGTATCTCTCTCTCTCTCTCTCTCTATATATATATATATATAATATATGTATATATATATATAAACTTTCACCCCCAGCATAACACAATGATCATCTGTTTACAGATTTGATCTCTCTGGTGATCGTAAAGTATATACACAGATGTATGTATTTAAAACAGTTAAAACACTGCTCCTTAAACAGCAGCTGGAAATGGCCCAGAGGTTACCGGATCGGAGAGGCATAAAAGTCAGTCAGGGTTCGCTTCAGGTCGGAGTTAGTTGTTGTGTCCAGTCACACTGAAGAGGCGTGAAACGCTGAAACACGTGTCTATGGATGACTTTATATATATATATATATACGCACACACATACAATATCTATGTGCACATATATATATATATATATATATACACACACACACACACACAATATCTACGTGCACACACACATATATATATATATACAATATATATATATATATATATATATACACACACACACACACAATAGTTAGGTACTTATATATATATATATATATATATATAAATGTGTGTGTGTAATGTGATTGGTAATGTTTTTGGTTACATTAGAGGCATCGGCTAAAGAAGACTATGTTCTGTCTTTTTCATGTTTGTTTTATCTTTTGTTTTAATTACACTCAGTCTGTCTACAGAAACCTTTGAGAAACGGTGAAGGCCACCAAAAATATTTGATATAATAAAAGAAGATCAAAAGAAATACAACATTCATCCTCTAGAATTTTGTTTTTTGTTCCTCTTATATTTTCCGACGCTTCTAATATTACTAAAAACGTTCCCAATAACATTACATATATATTATATATATATATATATATATTATAGCCTACGTGGACTCACCATCAAATAACAACATCCTATATATATATATATATATATATATATATATATATATATATATATATATGTAAAGTTTTATAATTTGCTTGAAGCATTGTATGTATATTGGTTTAGTGCTTGGTTTTGAAGGCTATCATAATGCAGGTGTAAAGAAAAATGAGGTAACTAGGATATTGTTCATTTACCTGCGATTTATCTTCTTAGCATTTTGGGATGAAAAATCCCTTTGTCAGAAGATTTCTGAAGGTTCAGAGCCTTCTAGGAAGATGTTGACTGTTTCCTGAATCAATGCTTGTGTTTTAATAATGTCTTATTCTTCCGTGTGTGTGTGTGTGTGTTTGTGTATGTATGTATGTTTGTTTAATAATGTCTTAGTATCATTCAAAATTCTTTGTGTGTGTGTGTGTGTTTTGTGTGTTGGTCTTTCCCATGTATGTTTATGTTGCCTCTTTGTGGTGGTCAGGGCTTTGTCTTGACCCATACTTAGGGAGTGGAGTAGGTCCCATTCATTCATATTATTCCCTATTCATTTTATTTTGTTTAGCTAATGGATATTAAATATGGCCGGTTTAGCTCAGTTGGTAGAGTGTCTGACTAGGAACCACAAGGTTCCTGGTTCGATACCGACCCTTGCCAACTCAGTGTATGAGTAGCACAGGAATAAGTGCAGTAGAGTGGGGAGCTGATGGTAGGTTTGGCGCTCCATTTCAGACGCAAATACAATCTCCTTGGTCTAGTTCTACTTAAAATGGGATAGACTCCCTTGCTGTCTGGCTGATACCGACATTAGGCCATCCTGACGACTTTACTTATGGATACTAAGAAAATATTAAGCAAACATACATACAAAAAATTAGGAATGTGCAGAAAATATTTTTTAAAAAAATATTACTGTGTTGATCCCAGCAACTCTTATAGTAAAGAGATGTATTGTTCATTTATGAAGAGTTATCTCCCCTATCAGAATTATTGTCCTCTTGAAAATGCTAGAATCAATTTGTTCTTGTTTTACGGCATATCAAGTTCAATGGGTCATTTAATGCCAACTACGTTTTTGAAATGAATTGGTGATAATGTTTAATTTTCTGAAGATTTTTTTGTTTTTGACATATTTTTTGTGAATGGAACTTTTAGATGATTCTTTTTAATATATATTTTTGTGTTTTTCTTTTTTGGGGAAGATTTTTAGATTTTGTTGTAGATGTGTGCTTCTTTTATGTATCCAAGTAGTTTTTCTGGGTTTATTTGCTAGAATCAAGTAACAAAATCTGATATTTTGGCTGTTTAAAAAAAAATGTATATTGATATGTCAAAATACAATTAAAAGTCTTTTTTTCTAATGAAGTTAAAAATATATATGCCTAATACCATGTTTTGTATTTCTATACATCCATGAATATTTATGCATTTTAGTTGACTGTTTTGTTTTATAGCATATCAACACTTTTAGGGGTCATTCTAAGCTGAATCAAGTCTTATTATAAACAAAGGATTCTGGTTGCTTACAGTACCTACTGTAGCTTAAGTGGTCACCAAATTAAGTATTGTATAGGTTTATCACTGTTTAACATTCAGTGATCTAGTGGGAACTGGTGTTTTCTGTGTGACTGGACCCTAATGTATGCCTTTTGGTCAACCTAGTATATATCTATGCATCATACATAATTATGTATATTTGTATTTACATTTATTTATGCCTATTATATATTTATATATACATAGTATATATTTATGTATATATACATATATAATATATATATATATATATATATGTGCATTTTTTTATAGAAACATAGACAAAAATAGCACATTTAACCTATAAGGTCATACCCATTCATATAATATCATCTCCGTCCCCCACACAATCAATGTAACTATATAATTTGAAATAGTTATATAAATACCTGACTATATTTGCATTTCACTATTTTGTATTATTATTGTTCTATTAAGTTATATAAGCTCATTTGATATGGACCTCAGCAATAGAAGCAAAGAGAGGTTTACAGTATTTCAAATATGAAAATCCTTTTGAAAATTAAAAGTGAAAGTGAAACTAGAAAACAATGGTGGGAAAATGACACAAAAGAAGAGAAGAAATAACAATTGTATAAAAAAATATTTTCATAAAGATAAAACAATCAAAAGAGTGAGAAAAAATGTAAGTGAGAGAAACCTGTTAGGAAGAATAAGGAAAGACTTAAATCCTACTTGCAAAACCAACAGTTATCCACTTGTGATTAATATATATATAATACTACACTTTGTCATACCATTCCAGTAAAAGCTGAAACAGTGCCAATCCCACACTATATATATATATATATATATATATATATATATATATATATATAGGTTTCTTTGTTTAATGGCATGTCAACCTTTGTGGGTTATTTAATACCAAAGCCATCCTTGAAGAAGTAGTTTGAACTCCAGGCACACTATTATATTCACTTTTGGACTAATACCCTTGGAAACATTATGAACCCCTTTAATCTCCCAGCTATGGGTTAAATAGTACCACTACTGTTCTTAAAGGATGGCTCTGACATTGAATAACCCACAGAAATAAGTCAAGAGTTGAAGGAGGTGAAAAGAAGCCGAAAAATATATTAAAGTGGTAAATGGTATAAAAAAAGTGAGTTAGGATCAAAAGAAAGATTTTAAACGTGATAAAGGATAACATTGGAAGAGAGAGATAGAGAGAGAGAGAGAAGAGCATATGAAAAGAGAGGAAGAGAAAAGCAGGAAATAAGAGACAGACAGACAGACAGACAGACAGAAGGGTGTATGAAAAGAGAGGAAGAGAAAAGCAGGAAATAAGAGAAAGAGAAGGGTATATGAAAAGAGAGGTAGAGAGAAAAAGGAAATAAGAGAGAGAAAAACTGGGCATATGAAAAGAGAGGAGAGAAACAGGAAAGAAGAGAGAAAGTGAGCGAGAAAGTTGGAGGGGTTTAAGAAAAGAGAGGAAGAGAGAAGCA
>CM042156.1:3791951-3811951 GCA_023376005.1 Doryteuthis pealeii
AAGAAAGAAAATTTTTATATTCAGAAATCAATTTCCAACCGTACATGCAATGAAAACTAAGACTTGGTCGATATTACTTGTAACAACTACCATGTTTTTAAGTAGTCATTTTAAGATGCAGCCATTCCCTGCTTAATCAGATCTTTTAGACTTATTTCGAGCTCTTTCATCCGCGCAAAATCTTTACATTTTCAAAGTGGTTACTTTATCCTTTTTAGCAATTTAAATAGATAGTTGAAATTAAAGTAAATAATTTCCCAATGTCCAATTTATTTATTTATAATCACTAAATTACTTCATTAAAATGTTAATATTAAAAGCAAACAATCACATTTCAGGTATATTTGATGGCACCTCAACTTCTTCAAAACTTAGAAACTGCAGTGAATGTTTATACCTATATTAACTTCTTTTTTTCTTTTTTTTTTCAATCATTATAAAGTTGTAAAATCTACAGTAGGAACAGTTCAAACTTAGCCATAAGATAAATTGCTTATAATCTTTTTTAATGAATAAATCTTTAGAAATGTCAATATATATACAATAATATATACAAATATAAAAGCATGATATATCAATTTTTTATTAATGTAAATGTTGGATTCAGAATTTAATCTTATTTAGGTAAGTGTAGAAAAGATTTTTACATATAAAAACTACCTAAAGTTTAATTCTAAATCTCTAAATGCTTTACTTATCAAAACTTTATCTAAAATACAACAATTACTGATATTAATATTTTCTTATTTTAAAATAAATATTTTAAATATCATCTTCTTTAATTTTTTTCTATCTATATATTTTTTATTTTGCAAAGAACTGAATAATTCAGATTATCATTTAGGTACAAATGATAATATTAAAGTTTTTGATAATAATCATAACAATATTAATAGTAGTTATCTTGTTATTATTAGTTGTGGTAGTCCTAACTGTTATGGTTATTATGAAAAGAAGAAGTTACAGTAATAACAATAATAATGATAATAATAGTATTGATAATAACTGCAATGATAATGAAGACGATAGTTTATAATATCTAATGGAATATTAAACAGTATAAGCAAAAAAAATAATTAAATAAAATATTTTAAAAATAATATAAGATTATTTAATATTATGCAAGAACTTGATAACAAGAGTAATAATTAATGCACAGATTAATAATATTAGTTAAAAAAAAATATATAATGATAATAATATAAAGATCATAGAAAAGATTATAAAGATGTTGAGATAATCCAAGGGATTAGAAGACACAAATAAGAAATTAAGAAACTGCCAAAATATCAACTAGGAAATAAATATCTATAAAGATATACAAACTGAAAATTATTCTTTTTTCAAATAATTAAATCCTATTACTTAAAGGGTCCAGTTTAGCTCAGTCAGTAGAGCATCTGCCTCAGAATATCAAGGTTCTAAGTTCAATACCAGTCATCGTAAACAAAGCACATGAGCAGCACAGCTTGGATAATTTGATTTGTGCCGTAAAGCATCTGGGAGCTGATAGTTGGTGTGGGGCTATACCACAGCAAAAAAATGAAAAATAAGTTAATAAACAATCTCCCTGGTTTAGTGTTAGCAAAAAAGGGATAGACTCCCTCACTGTTTGGCTGATACCGATAATAAGCCACTCTGCAGATTTCTTCTTTTTTTTTTACTTACTACTGCATGTGTGGCAAACCATGACTTTTTAAACTTTGTAATAAGTTTTAAAAAGTTCAATGAGTTGATGACCTTTGCTACAGATTTTAAATTTCAAATTTAAGTGAATCAAATAAATTCTCCTGAAGAGAAATAATATTCTTAGCCAATTCTCTTTGAGGAACACCTTAGAAGATTATTGGAATTTTTTTCGTCATTTGGCATAAGTTCTAGTGAAAGAGGAAGTGTCTCAGCAGTGGTCATCTTTTTTCCCCCTCTACGTGTATCTTATTCAGTTTATTTATGTACTTGCAAAATCTGTAATGATATAGTTGTATACGTATATATATATATATATATATATATATATATATATATATATCTTTAAACTCTGAAAAACTCTCGAAACTACAATTTGTAAGTACAAAATACAAATTAGTGCCAGGAGAAAAGTACATAAAAAAAGTAAGGACCAAAATATACGCACCACTTGAAAATAATCAACCGGCACTAGTGTATTTCAAAAGAATAGGGGATGTGTATTTGGAGTCAGAATTATCCTGATGATCCGTTAGGTGAAACCTAAGTAGGTAATTTCTGACTCTTAAGGCTTTACTATTATATATATATATATATATATATATATATATATATATATAAAGAACTAGTATTACCATACCAAGTTGATATAAGAATAGGTACCAATAAATAAACTTGTAATTTTTCAAAGGAATATTTTCATAATCTTTAAGCAGCAGCACATCTTTCTACACCAGAATATATCGAAGTAGTATCCATAACTGATCACTCTCATTCACGTTCCACAGAACTATTTTTTCTTTTTTTTTGTATCAGACCCCAGGCTACCAGGGGACCTCAAGGACTGTGGAATAAGAATCCTTAAGATTGTGGGAGAACTCTCACGAAAAAAGAAAACAAAAAAAATTAAAAAAACAAAAAAAGACAAGGAAAAAAAAGACAACAGTCTAATATGTTTATAACAGAGGTTGTTTTCCCTGTGTAAACTGGAGGAAGAATTACAATTTACAAGAGTCTGTTCTCTACACATCTGCAGTGCCGCTCATAATACTGCTGCTAGCCAACATATTGCCATGTGCTTGCTTGACTAGATTCAAGCAAGCACCTCTTAAGCAAGAACTTCCATAAACATTTATTTTTAATCCGATTCCAATTCAAAACTGAAAAATGCTGCTAATTTCCTAATGTTTTAAATTTGAACAATTTAATAAGTTGCGTAAAGAAAAAGAAGCCATAATCCGTTGTAAAAAAAAGTATTCTTTATCAATAAGAGTAATGATAGCAAGAATTATATTCATTACTTTTATAATAGTAATAGTAATAATCTTATTGTTATTTGTGGTAGGGGTACTAACAATAATGATCATAATGACAAGAAGAAGTTTAAATAATAACAATAAGAAGAAGATTAATGAAAATGAGAGTTAGTAATGATATTTATTAGAATGAATAACAGGGAATGATAAGGAGATAGAATAACATTGAAATACAAATAATAATAATGTAATGAGCTTACAATGATAATTATGACGTTATTAATACTATTACAAAAGTGATATAATAATTATAATGATCTTAAACAATGGTAACCATAAATGTAATGAAAATAAATAATGTTAGTATTAGTAGTAATAGTGATAACACTCATGATAGTAATAATTCAGAGGAATCATTTGGCATATAAATTGTATATTTTCCCAAAATTATA
This sequence comes from Doryteuthis pealeii, assembly GCA_023376005.1. Taxonomy (NCBI): domain Eukaryota; kingdom Metazoa; phylum Mollusca; class Cephalopoda; order Myopsida; family Loliginidae; genus Doryteuthis; species Doryteuthis pealeii. Next base: position 3,795,346 of record CM042156.1, read on the forward strand.
AAATAAACCAAAATCTGTTTATATTGATCTTTATTAAGAATATTACAACTGAATTAAAGCAGAAAATATAGTATATAGTTATAACCTGTTATAATAAAGCAGACATTTAAGGTAGTAGTAGTCGTATTAATAATAATACAAGTATTTAATAATTTCAACATTAATTCAAAATAATAACTGCAATCTGTTAAAATATTAATGTTGTAATAAATATAGTAATATAATAGTAATGATAATAATAATATAAGTGGTTAATAATTTCAACTACACTCTTTTAAAATATAAATGTAAACCCAATTAATTAAGTAACCCCTTAACATGATCCTTGACAATGCAAACATATTATTAAAACCGTTAACTACATAGTGTAAATATAGACTACAATCTATATTATTTCCTAACCTCTGGGCATAAAATAACCCCAGACAGGTTGATATATTGTTAAAATACACAAACAAGCCAGCCAGTCATAACTGGAATCTTTGCTGTCAATTTAATGATGATAAAATCTATCAAAGCAATTCAATAAATATAATATTGTTTGTAATTGATTTAATATAGGTATATGTGTAATAATAATTGCATTCCCAATAATAGTTGTGATCATGAAAATTATCAAAATATTAGTTACACTACTGTAGTATATCAAAAGAACGTCATTAGATATATAAAAATATTTCTGTTATGGTTAGTATTTGATTAATGGTTACTAAAAACAACAGTAATAGTAAAGTAAAATAATTTTAGCAAAAATAGTAATAGTATCTGTGATAATAATGTCCTTAATAAGAATATTAGTAATTATAATAATGAATGCTTAAGTTATAATTGTCAGCTTTACTTATTGCATTGAAGTATTGTAGCTTTATAAAAAAACAACTTTTTTTTGTACAGTACCTTCTTAGTGAAAATAGTTTTGGCCTTACATTTTTTTAATTTTTTTTTTTAAATTTCATAATCATTGAAATAAATGTATCTCTACTATACTAGACCCTCAACTATAAGAAGCCTTTTGGTCACCAGTCTAATACTCTAACTTTGATCTACCTACAGTAAATTATACCACCATCACTATAACTACTACTATTAGAATTATTATTACTTCTGCTACTACTACTAAAAATAATAGTTACTCTAACTATTGTTTTAGGATAATATTTGTAGTAATGTTAATAATTTGAAAGCAAGTGATAGAAAGACATTGTAGTGATCTAGGAAAGATTATAGGAAAAAAAAAGGAAGTTTCTGCCTACAGTCTACTGCAGCTGCATCTGTCAGTTGCACTGAGAGAGTGTTGTGTCCATTGCGTGCACCTTACAGAGGCGGAGTGGGGGTAGTAGGAAGACAAAATCTGACGTCACAACAATAATGTGGATGTCAGTGAAATTGCCATTCATATCGGGTTTGTAGGTAACCACTTCCACCACCACAGCCACCACTGCTGTTCCCGGCAAAGCACACACTCAACTCCGCTTCTTTCTGTTTTCTGTTCTTCTAATATTTTTGTGAGTGGGTTTTTCTTGCTTCAAGAAAAAGTCGTGTTTCACTTCTGCAATGCACTGGTTGCACTTAATTTGCATGTGAACTTCAAAGGGGGGTGAAGAAAAAAAAGAATTGTTTAAAAATTTATTTATTCTTAAGTAAAACATTTTTTCAATGATATATCTTGCTTGTCATCCATTGATATAAATATTATCACTAAAATCATTAGCAGGTATACCTTTTTATATATATATATATATATATATATATATATATTGCTCTATCACAGATATTGAGCACTCACCTAATAATACTGTATATATTAGCTTACTATTTCATCCAGTGAGATAGTGTTAACCATACACTTTGGTAATATATATTGCTCTATCACAGATATTGAGCACTCTCCTAATAATACTGTATATATTGGCTTACTACTGTATCATTAAGTGAAATAGTGTTAACCATACCCTGTGGTTATATATATATATATATATATATATATATATATATATATATAAGAAGAAAAATACAGGGAAGAGTGAAAATAAACACAAAATTATTAGCAATTAATATTATAACTACATGTATATAAATATAATATAATGAACAATAACAAATTTGAAGTATTTGCATACAAAACTGCTCAATGCTAAATTAGCAGAGCAGATTTAAAACTAATCACCTTTATTAATGAAAAATTAGTACCATATTTTATTTGTATATAAATATATGTAAATATCTGAATTTGACAATGAACCCTCAAGAAAATGACATCGAATAACAAGGAAATAACAAGTTAAATCATGATATTGAAGATTTAGTGAACAACAAAATAAATATATATATACAGAATGAAAATCATTGTTACAGTAAAACCAAGAAATTAAAACATTTGTTAAAAGTAAGATAAGAAGAAAGATGATAGTTATTATATTTATAATGCATGAGAATATTTCTGTTTACAATGGCTCAGAAATTACAATGAAGTAATATTTATATGCAGACAAAAAAGAAGAAATTACATAGAGAAATGATATTCTTGCTAATGTTATCATTATAATACCCTAATAATAGAAATAATGTTAGTTATTAAGAAGAATATTAAAATAACAATGATTGTAACAGCAATGCAATAACAATGTGTATTGTCAAATCATAGAAAACAATATTTGGTAATGATTCAAAAAAACTAATAGGTGACTCAACACCTTGTTCTTCAGCAAATCATTTTCAATAATGAACAAAATTTTGTTATACAGAAGAGTAGCTCATCTTGTAAGTATTTTGTAAGTAACCCTCACTGAAATACTACAACTCAAATAGTACCCCTCTCCTCTCTCTTTATATATATATATATATAGTACATATTTAAGTCCAAACCCTCTTCTTAGAGGAACTACTTATAAAACCTGTCAGTACATAAAATAAAAGCTATAAAGCAAAATTCTTTGGAAAATTAGAAAAAATATAAGTTATCTGAATAGTAACTTGGTCCTGAAATAGGCTGAAGATGTACATTTGGAGACATATATATATATATAAATATAAATGTAGATATAGATCTTGGTATGTTGATAAATGTGAATGTTTTCATTTATAAATAGCATCAAATATATTTTGTTTTAGTGTTGCTTGTGATACATATGTAAGGTGTCAATTTTAACACAAATATAAATAAAGGTATTTCTCATAAGAATCTAAAATATAAAAGTAGATTTAAATGCAAATATAAGTCATCATATTTTACAAACTTGTTGCGTTTCATTTTAAAAATCATCTTTTGAAATAGAACAGTTAAAAAAACTGTTGATATAAGAAGATATAGAAATCTTCATTAAAGTTGTTTATTTATCTTTATTTCTTTTAAGAAGAAGAGATAACTTAAACTTGTTCAATCAAGGTAGATTGATAGTGATTCACTATCTTCAGCATAGTCTGATAGAAAGTCATATAGTAATCATAAGAAGAAGAATCACCTATTCATTGTTTATGCAACAAGCTCAATTACATATATATATATATATAAACTGACCAGGTTAGAAAACAATAATTAAGAAATAATATCAATCAATCAGACTTAGAAATTAACAAATAAAAATATTGATCATCAAGTATTCAAAAACTCAGAATTGATAAATTCCCTTTAAAAAAAAAAACTAAAAACTAAATGAAAACATAATAAACATAAAGATTAATCAAAATACAATCGTCAAAATATTCAACAAATTGAAACATCACCCAGAAATTTATTAGTGATAATTTTCCAAAACAATCCACAAAACAAAACACACAAACATGAGTATTAAACAACTTATACTGGATAATTTAATTATTGATAAATAATTCAAGTTTCCTCTCATAGTGTTCTTGCGCATTTTTTATTTTATATTTCAAATCTCCTTGAGATGCTTTGAGAACTGAGGTAAACAGATCTCTATAGATTGACAAGAGTAAAGGCAGTCATAATACAGCAACAGAACTGAAAGCTAATTTATATCCACTGTGAATAGTTTACAGAAGTTAAGAGAAATAACTAATTCAGAAACTTCTGAAAAATAACTATGCTTTTTTAAAAATCATAATTCCAACCACCCTCCCAGAAATACTGTCCTTATGTAATACAACTTTTTTCTTTTATGTATTCTTCTGACAAATATTAAGGTTACAAAAATTGTATTTTTAGTCAAACTGTTCTGGTAAATTCAACAAGTTTGAAAATTCTATAATCCGACTTGAATCAAAAACAAGGGTAAATAATCCCATCTTTGATTTATGATCCAATAAGGGATTGGGTGATCCAACAAATAGTTTTTGCAATTGATGAGAACAAACTTGAAAAAAAGCAAACAATTTCAGTTTGGTTCCTTTTTTTGTAATTGACGGTCATCAAAGACCAAAAGAATCAGAAAAATAAAATAACATTGATAATATGAAAATAATTCCTTAACTTCTGATCATATACTTGGATGAATCGAGTTGTTTCCAATCCTGGAACACTGTATATCAAAGGTCTGGATTATTATGCAAAAGACAAGATATGGAACATACAATCAGAAGTCACAGAGGAAATATGAAAACTCTTCAAGGTGCCATCAGGTGCTGCCAAAAAAAAAGTATATAACGTTTTGCAAAATCATTTTAATTCAAAGACAAAATTCTACAGCAGATCTCATGCCTAATTCAGGTGTATCATTGGATGAAAAGAAATAATGAAAAGATTTGTTACCAAAAGTTCTTTATTATTAATAATATAAGAATTTAAAAAAGAAAAGTGGATCAACTCCATCTGAATTCATGATTTACATGCATCAAATATATGTCTACATACAAAGAAAACTGTTGGATTTAAAAGTGGAAAAACTGGATTTTAAGATGAAGAATAAAACATCTCTAAGATGTGCAAATATAAAGCGTCATGACACTTTTTGTTAAAAATGAAACCAAGTGTCATTTATTTCAATATTAATTGAGCTATGCACCATCTTGAAAAGGAAATAGGTCAATGAGATATTATTCCATAGGCAAGCCTCCATTGGTAAGTAAATTTAGTCATGCAGCATTTATTGGTTTTTACAAGACTAATGAGAAAATCTACTTGAACATCCATTAGGATTATTTTTTTCATCTTTTTCATGTTGAACTATTTTGCAATAGCTCTTAAGTATATGTATCAAATATTGTAATAATTAAATTAGTATACCCACAAGTACCACTAGTAATGTGATAATTTCTAGAAGAATGTGTAGAAAAGTAGGTATCATCTCTATACTTTTATATCAACATTACTGAAACCATATATATGTGTGTGTGTGTGTATTATGGTAGGAAAGACATAAAGTCAACTGTGCTTGGTTACTGTCAGTTTTTTGCCTTTTCTGAAACTTAGTTTATTTCTTAACATACCTAATTCAAAAGCAAATAATGTTAATCTGAAAAATTATAAAGGTAAATAATATTTTGCAGAAAGAACAAAGAATTCAATTTGAAATATCTTAAAATATTGAGAATGATATTTTAACTTCAAAAAATATTTCTGTTTGTGAAAATTTTTTTTAAATGGTGAAAAATACAGCAATGCCAATTCTGTCTTAGATAGATTAACATTTAATTTCTTAAGGCAACAAAAACAAAGCATTACTAATTGAATTCATCAAAAATCAGAAGTGTTTGTTTTTCTAGATTTTATGTTTACCAAATTTTGTTATGAATAATTTTGATTTTCAGACTTATCCTAATCTTTATTGTGGTATTCAAAAATACATTTCAGCTGCTGTATCCTCTGTCCTTTCACAGGTGTTCCCTATCTAAGCCTACCAATGAATAGATAGACCACCTAGTTCCACCTGTGAAAAGCCAGAGGATACATTGTCCATAACATTATTTTTACATATCACAATAAAGATGAGAACAACAGTTCAAAAAATCAAAATTATAAACATCAAGCCTCATCTCAAAAGTTCAGACAAATAAGTTTTTGTGTTTTTTTTTCAAATGCTGGACATATTTTTATTAAATGATTTTCAATTCCATTCAAAAAGTTTAATAAGAATGAAAACAGTTCACAGTTGACCTTGTATTGCATCCTACTCCAGTGGAGGGGTTAGTAAATAAAAAAAATAATGATTAACCCTAAAAGTTCTCACTTGGTTGCTTTCTTTTGTATTATTTGGATTTTTTGAACTAGTGTCCTCATCTTTATTGTAATATACACAACATTTCAGTGGATGTGTCCTCCAGCCTTCTTCAGGTGTTACTTGGGAATTTTCGTTTTGAGCTCTGGAGCCTTCTTGTCATAATCAGGAACCTTCTATTCATGAAGGTTCCTGAGTTTGACAAGAAAAACCTGAAGAAGGCCTAAGAGCACATCAGCCAAAACATTGTGTTTAGAAAAATAAAGATGAGGAGAATAGTCTGAAAAATCCAAATGATACAAATTATCAAGCATCATCTCAAAAATTCAGACAAATTGGTTGTTTTCCTTGAATGAGATGTTATTGAAGGTTTTTGTTTTCTTTTTCTTTCTTTGCGTGTGTGTTAGAGTAACAAAATTTACTGCCTGTGTTTTTAAAAGCTTTTTTTTCTTTTTTTATATTCAAGATTTCTAATTGGTATCTATATTCATCAAACTGACAAAACATTTGAATTTTGATGAAAATAAAGTAAAAGAAAATCATTTTTTTGTTTAATAAATGTAAATATATCAAATATATCTGCTATAGTAACCTAGTGTGAATTCATAAAGCACCACTGCCTACTTTTATAGCCAAATTAACAACATACACATATATCATTATTATCGTTATGTGTTCTTTTATATAACACTAGAAGTAGATACCCAGCAGATCGCCTGGGTAGAGGGGAACAAAAAAAAACGTAGTGTAATGGTTAGCAAGTTAGTCTCGCAGATCCATTATTACTAAATAGTGAGTTATAACCTTGCTGGATGTCTCATAAAAACTCTTATGTAAAAAAGACCTTGTGTTAATGTGTATATATATTTATTTTGTCATTAATTGTTTTTTCATAGTTTCATCTGGATTTACATATATACACACCAACTACATTTTATATATGTATAGATAGATTTAGTAATTTATATCAATGTTTTTAATAATCATATATAAAAGAAGCCATGTCTTATATTTTCTGTTATGCTCTGCTTTAAATGTTTCTTTTTATCGGTGAATATGGTTATCCTCAGTCATTTACATATCTAATGTATGTTTATTGACTCTGGCTAAAGCTTCAGTTATTTTCTTATAACGTATTGACTAAATTGAAGTGAACTAAGAATTTGAAGAAATAAATTAGAGTACGTCTTTTTTAAAGTTACTTTTTCCCATTAAAACAAAAAAGAAATTAATGTAATTTATTCATAATAAACTTATTTAAAAATTGAAACTGTGTTCCAAATAAACAAAATCTACACCCTCGATCATTTATTTACTCAGTAGTATGAAAATATTTGTAAAATAAATCTGTTAAAATATTTACTTTTCAGATTGAGGGGAAAAAAGTAATCTATGTAATTTATTCCTTACAAACTTATCTAAGAATTAAAACTGTGTTTCGAATAAATAGACATAAACAAAAACTTCCCCCTCCATCATTTAATTACACAGAGGTATGAAGATATTTGTAAAATATATATATATATCTTAAGATATTTACTTTTCAGATTAAAAAAAAGAAGAAATTTATACAATTTATTCATAACAAACTTGTCATTTAAAAAATTTAAACTGTAACTTAATTTATTTTACACTCCCTCATATATATATATATATAACAAACACACATAAAAGCATCAATTGCCACTATATCACCAAAGTTAAGCAGCAATAAGCCTGTTCAATACTTAATTAGGTGACCACTTAAGTAACAGCAGGTACTATAAGCAATCTGAGTCATTTGTTTGTCAGAATTACTTCATTCGGCATTAAATAACCTGAAAAGGGTTGATATGCCATAAAACAAACAAAAATTAAAATTGTGTCTGAAATAAATAAGGATAAACAAAAACTGCATCATCCATTATTTGATTACTAAATAGTAGGAAAATATTTGTAAAATTTGCTGGAATATTAAGTCAACATTTCAAAATCAAAGAATTTATTCTAAGAAATTTTTTAAAAATCCAGAAACAAAGAATAAGTCTAAATAACAAATTGCTTGTTATTTTTCTTTATAAACCTAATTAGTTCTATCTAAACCTCTTTGGTTTGTTGGATTTTACGACATGTCAACCTTTATTCAAAAAAAAAATTTTAACTAATTTTTTTTCTATTTAACCCATAGATGGGACCCTAACATATACTACCACTCCTATATAAATAAGCCTACTGGTAAACATGTAAATAACAATCTGAATAATAAAATATATATTTATTCAAATAATAATAATATCACATTTAGCAATGCCACTATGCCATATTTTAGCAGTTACTTAAAACCATAGTGAGCAGCTTGTTGTGCATCATTTTATTGTATGTACCGTTGTGTAGCAGTATAGATAGGATTTATTCCAGAAGGTGTCCAGTGTCCAACCTGGGAGCTTTGCCACTATACTGCGTGGAATAGGTTAATTTAATGAAACTCAGGAAACAAGTATTCTTCACAAGCTAAGGTCTTCAGAAGATTGATTCCACTCTTTAGATTTTCTATCTTTATATCTGTTAAGCTTTGTTCTTATTAAAGAAGGACATCCTAAGGGTTTGTTATGATAGTGTTTGTACGAGTATTCAGATGCATCTGGGTATACCATCTTGTTGTCAGAAAGGCATTGTGTGTTGATGGAGATGAGCTGTAAATAAACAGTCTTTTATGTTAGATGCTTTTATTTTACGATACATGTCTGATTTGACCAATCTGATATAGCAACAAGTCATCATAGAGAAAGAAAGAGAGATAGAGAGAGTAGTATATGCATATAAGATTACTTCAACAATACATGTATAGAAACATACATACTGGCATGCATATGTAAATATATATATATATATATATATGTCTGTATCTATATGATTAAATACATACATACATACATACATACATACATACATATATATATTACATACATAGATGATGGCTGTCAACTCAAGTTTTGAGGAAGACCATCGCTTGTAGGTCCAATGAAAAATTCTACTTATGGTGAGCGTGAATATGGCTCTTGACTCCAGCAACCATTATAAAATGTCTACCACAATCATGACAAGTAGGGTGCAAAAATTCTAACACCTGATTTTCATAGGATTATACATAAATACATGTGCAGAGAGAGAGAGAGAGAGAGAGAGAGAGAGAGAGAGCAATATTCCATTTACTTTTTGGAGTAATTCTTTCTTGAAACAAGAAAGGAAATATGCTTAAGAAAAAAATTATCATTATTATCATTTCACTGTAAGTTGAGTGACAGCAAGTCTCCTCAGTTCTCCAGGACTCTCCTGAGTATTCTAGCTGATTTCAACAATGCAGTTGTCTAGATGGTCTCAATTCTTACTCTAGTCTCTTTTTTAAGCTTTTGGGGAATGTTCCAAGTGTCCCAATTATTATCCTTGCAAGTCTTTCATACCAGTTCTAACTGGTGGTTTTCCCTTGGAACCTGAGTGATAGCAAGTCTCCTCAGGTTTTCAGGACTCTTTTAAGTATACTAGCTGATCTTAACAGTGCTGGGGTCTGGATGGTCTTGATTCTCCCTCTAATTTTCAATTCCTTCAGTCTCCTTTCTAAACTCTTGGGGATGTGCCAAGGGCACCAAGTACAGTTAATATCACCTTTGCATTATTATTCTCTCCATGAGAGTTTTTCACACCTGCCTAAGATGGTGGTTCACTGAAGGCTGAGTGATAGTAAGTCTTCTCAGGTCTCCAGGATTCTTCTGAGTATTCTAGCTGATCTTAACAATGCTGTTGTTTGGATGATCTCAATTCTTACTCAGATTTCCAGTTCCTCTAGATTCTTTTCCAAACCTTTGGGGAGGGTTCCAAGGGCCCCAATTACAATTGGTACAACCTTTACCTTAATGTTCCACAGCTTTTTCGGCTCTCTGGCAATGTCCAGCATTATTATTATCATTATTATTATTATTATTATTATTATTATTATTATTTCTTGTTTTTCACTCTAGTTTTAAGTGTTGTTTTTTCATAGAAGTCTGAGTGACAGCAAGTTTCTTCAAGTTTTCAGGACTCTGCTTAGTATTCTACCTGATTTTAATATTGCTGGGGTCTAGAAAGTATTGGTTTTTCTTCTGATCTACAATTCCTCATCTCCTTTCCATAATCATCATCATTTATCTATTTATATTTTTAAATTAATTTTTTTTTTTACTCAATTCTAAAATATTTTTAACTTACACTGAGTGACCTTTTTGATGTTTCTGTTTTGGAATTGGGTTGTGATGTTTGGAATAAAGAGGAATACAAGAAAAGAAAAAAAATCACGGAAGCTTTTATTTTTGTTCATTAGAAATAGCAAAAGAATTTTAACAAGATGATAGAAGAAGAAGAAGATGAAGAATCAAGGTAATTGCTTGAGGATCAACCTATTTTCAATCCTCTGTGTTTTAATCAAATCTCACTTTTTCTAATTATCAACTTGTAGTTGCCCACAAGGATTTGCTTACATGACAGAAAAAAAAAGAAATCTAAATTACCTAAATATATATATATATATATATATACATATATATATATATATATATATATATATAAGGTTAATGAAAACATAAAGTCAACAGCTCTTGGTAACAGTTAGTTTCTCGCCTATACAATTTTCAAACCAAACTTGATTGGAAAATTGTATAGGCAAGAACCTGACAGTTACCAAATACTGTTGACTCTATGCCTTCATTACCCTATCTATATATATATATATATATATATATATATATACACACACACACACACACACACACACACACAAACCCCTCCGCACAAGCAGGATGTGACACAAGGTCAAGTGGAGTTTAATATATATGGAAATTTGTGATGTAGTGGTTATCATCATAGGATATGAACAATGCAACTTAGGTTCAAATCCTGGACAAGGCTGTTTGCATTTTGCATATCACTAATACCCTTGGAATGAATCCAATTATTCTCCCCCCAGCTATGGTTAAATAGTAAGGCAAGCTGGGCTCTTTAACCTTGGTTAGGCAACCAGTCTATGAGAAGGAAAACTCTGAATTCAAACCTGTTAAACTCTGCTTAAGAAATCAACCTTGTGTCACATCCTGCTTGTGTAAATATGTATATTTATGCTGTCCATACTTACATCACACCTCATATATTAGTCAGTTTGGTATATATGAGAATGTTGAGTATACGCTTAATGATGAAGTCTCCATTAAGTCTTGGTTGAATTTCATTTATATGCCATTTTCTTCTTAAATGCTAAGAGCAAAGAAATTGTCTGGCTGCAATTCATAATGAAAATTTACTTTTACGTTGAGATTAAATGTATTATTTGGATTATTCAGATTATTGTCCTCCTCTTCATTGTTAGCTACACAACATTTCCACTAATGTGCCTTCCGGGCTTCTTGTTGGGTTTGAAAATCTTCTCAAACTTGGGAACCTATGAGAGTAAATGATGTCTCCTACCCAAACAACAACAATATTTTTTTTTTAATGGATCATGTCTTGCTATGGATATCTATGACAATCTCTCACCAACCGTCCCTATAATTCATTGTTCCCAATAGGTCCTCTGTGCAGCATCCAGTATATGCACAGAGCTGGTCTTTGCTGGAAACCTGTGCTGGCATGTCCATGTACTGAGTTCCATAGGAGGACGTTGCTTATGAATTCATCCTTACTTTTCCAGCATGTCTTATTTGACTTATTCGGATGGTCTGTGTGATAAGGGGCAAATGTGATCTGTGCAATGTGGAGTACCCCTTCATTGCCATTACTCCAAGGTCACTGTTAGGGTTAAATAGAAAAAAAACCCATCAAGAATGAATAAAACAAAATGTCTTTGGCATAGAATAACCCAACAAGGATTGACATGCTGTAAAATTCAATCAACCAACAAATATTTGTTAAATTTAAACTCATTTATTTCCATCTTTAGTAAACTATTTAACTAAATTTTCTGCCATTTCTAACAATTAGTTTTTGAGATATTTGAAATTTATGAAAATAAATTGACTGAAGTTATTATGCAGATTAATATTAGCTTAAGACCTCTGAAATATAATAAAAACTATTTTTGCTTTTTGTCCAAATGTTGAAACCTGGATAAAGTGAAGGATCTAACAAATGCTGAAAAATACTATTAAACAATGTTTAACCTTTTACAGTGCTTGTTAGTCTTGTTACAGAAAGTCCAGAAAGGAAGACATTATATCCAGATTATGCATTGGTTACACAAGATTTAACCACTCCTTTATACTGAAACAGGAACAACAACCATAGTATGAAATATCTCAAACACCCTGCACTGTCAAACACTTACCCACAGAAGATGGATCTTTGGCTCTCATCTGAAAAAGCTTTTTCAATGCATGCATATGCACAGAACAGGCATATCTGCATACAATTACACAATTTCAAATCACAAATGCACAATTGCTTTTGACCATATTCTTCACATTTTCAAAATTTTTCACTGCCTGAAGATTGCTCTGTTTAGACAAGCAAGAGCATGAAACCAATATGGTAGCAGATTAGTTTCCATACAATTAAATATATCCAAAAAATATATATTTATTTATTATTAATATCACTCTATCACAGATATTGAGCACTTCTAATAATACTCTATACATTGGCTTACTACTGTCTCATCAAATGATTTTTATTTTGACCAGAAATTTAAAAAATGAGCCTCGTTAGATGGGTTTTACAAATACATAATTGGCATTTGTAAAACCCTTCTGATGAGGCTAGATTCATTTTTTTGAGTTTCTGGTCGAAATAAAAATATAACAGGATGAAGGTTTGTTAAGTTTTTCTTTCTTTGGAAGTTAAATATTGCTCTATATATAATTTGATTTATTGATTATTATACATAGGGATTTATAAAAATCTTTGTATGAGTATATATGTTTGCACCTACAAGAGCATACAGTAAGGTTGTCCAGTGAGATTTTGATGATTCCAAATAGAATCATCCCTTAATTAGCAGTCATTTGGATTATCTTACATTTATTATATATATATATATCGATAAAAAAAATCTTCAAAAGCAAGTATTTAGCAGATTATTTTTCAAGTTCCTTTCGTCTTTTCACATTTAATTTTCATGATCTCAAAACAAGAATCCAAATCCTCACTTGCTAAAAATTTTGAAAACATTAACTTTTCATGATAAATCTATCTATGATTTTTCTATTTTTTATTATTATTGAAAATAGAAAGAAAAAGAAAACATGCACTATATTTGTTTATCTCAGCTTCTCTCACTAAAAAAAATAATAGTGTAGGGGAAACAATTTTTGCTATAATTGAGTTTGTTTTAATCCTTTTTGATATTCTACCATAAGGGTTTATCTTTATCTATTGCTATATAACTCTTTTTTATGTTTAAAAAGAGAAAAAGAGAAAAAAAAAAAAAATATATATATATATATATATATATATATATATATATATATATAGGATAGCATAGACAAAATTTCAATGATACTAGGTTAATGATTATATAGTTTGGTTTGTAAATCGCATTGGCAAAAACAGTCACTTACCAAAAACTATTGACTAAATGTCTACACTATCTTAACTTATATATATGTTTATATATATATATATATATATATATATATATATATATATATATAAATATAAATTCATTCTTATGAGTGTCATATTATGACCTTTCGGCTAGAAACAGATTTTTGTCAGTTCCTTCTAATATAGGTTTTTATTGAAAGATAGTCCTAATATGAAGATATTAAAAGATTAGACAAAATGAATTCCTAAGTTTATTTTGATAATAATATATCAATACTCGTGACCCTTAATCTTGCAACATCCTCTGGTTAAAAATGACTCCGTACAAATCCTCCAAGATGAAATGCAAAAATGTAAATCCTAATTATCTGGTGTTGCTTATCCGCTGAATTCTTATTTCTTATGAGTGTTGTTACTTCATCTAAGGAATGGACCATTCTGTTTTTATTAGAAAGAAAGGAAAGAAAAGGGACATACTACTCAGAAAAAATATACTAAGAAAGAAAGAAGCAAAGAGAGTAGGGGAAATATATAGAGAGAAGCAATAATGCTAACCTGTTTTAATTGAACATAATGAAAAGATGAAAAGAATGAAAAAAAAAAAGAATCAGAGTTAAATGAAGATTATTATACTTTTTACATATTGATCTATTTAGCAATAGCTCTTGAGTAAACTTATCAGATGTTGTAATCATCAAATTATCCTACTGTGGTATATCAACTCTTTTTGGGTTAGTTCAGCTTGACTTGACTGTAATCTATTTGTGTGTAGGGGTGGTGGTAAATGAATATAGTAACAAATAATATCAAATATATTTTTTTTAAATTAAACAGAAAAGTTTGTTTTATTAATTTGAAAATTTAATTTCATTCATTTTTATCTTATATAGGTGAATAATATCAAATATTTTTGTGATAGGATTCAACCATAATAGAGGCTCAAACATACATATACATTTATATGCATTTGTAAATATGTGTGCAATTATTATATATATATAAAGTTAGGGTAGGGTGGGCATAAAGTCAATGGTGCTTGGTTACTGACAGTTCCTTGCCTGTATAATTCTCAAACCAACCATTTGGTTTGAGAATCACATAGGTGAGAAACTGTCAATAACTAAGTGCCGTTGACTTTATGTCCATGCTACCCTAACTTAGATGTACATGCTCTATCAATGATATTGAGCACTATTTACTCATAAATATAGCAATCTATATCATCAATATTAATGTGTGTGTGTATATATATATATATATGAAGAGCAGGTGATTTAACGAAGAAGGCAAAATATTGAGTGACTCACAACTTTGACTGGCGATAAAATAATTAACTGAATAAGTCAGGTTTATTAATGAATATAAAAGTGCTCAATACATTTGTAGTGCAGGTTTTATTATATACCTATATAATATATATATATATTCTAATTATTAAATTTCTGTTGTAAACAATAGCAATTCATTCATAGATTTTGGTTAATACTGTCAATATCAGTTCAAGTTGAAACTGTGTCAAACTGTGACTGATTGTATATGCCACTGTGTTATATTTTTGCAGTCACACAACTGATGAAACGAGAGAACAAGTCTGCTATTGCTTGCACCATCCAAGCAGACTGGGTGCCAACCAGCATAGTTGTCACTATGCACCATTATTACAAGAACCAGTAGTAGCTGCTTACACTATGATTACTACTGCTACCATGTTTGCTATATTTTTGAAGAACCATGGTAGACAGACAGTGAATAGGTTTTATAGAATGAATATTTACCGAAGGCAAAAAGAGATAGAGGGAGGCAAGAAGGAAGAAGACTCAATTAAGAATGGGAAAAAAGTTCAGGAAAGGAAAGAGAGAAATCTTCTATTAATAAAAAAAAAAAAAAGAAAAGTAAAAACAAATTGTGAAATGAAGAAAATAGAAATGATAAGGCCAAAAGAAGGAAATTGTGATATCTCTAAAGCCTGGGTAGCAATGGAAGAAAGAAAATCAAAGAAAGAGAGAAAAATTGATGAAATATCAAAGAGGAAGGAAAAAAAAGAAGAAAAAATACAAAATTTATAGGATGAAAGATTGAAAGAAAGGTCAGTCTTATTACAAGAAAGAAAAAAAAAGGAGGAAGAAAAGCAAATAAAAAGTAGATAGTGTGATTGGAAAGAAGATATATATATAAACAAATTTTTGATACAACTGATTTTATATAGAAATTTTAATAGTATCATACTTTATCAAGTTTGATCAACTATTAAACATAAAAAGAGGGGTTAAAGGAGATGGGAAAAAAACCTGAAAGAAAAAAGGAGACTCAAGGGCCCTTTCAACTGGTGCATTGTCAAAAGTTCACAACCAGTTAATTGTTTAAAAGTCAATGTGTATAAATTGGGTAAAAGGGTAAGATAATTTCATCATTGGAATAACAAGAAGGGAGAAAATGTATATATATATAAATAAAATTATATGTTTAATAAGTGATAAAAGTTAATAAAGTATTATTTTATTCTAGGAATTATTTAAAAAAACAAACTATATCTGCATTTCTTAGTAGAGTAATCCTACCTTAGTGAGGAGAACATGTCTTACTCCAAAGTTTCTTCATTCTTTTATTTTAGATTTTCTTGGAAACATTTAAGAAATATATATATATATATATATATATATATAAGCGTTTGTGTATATGTCAAAGTTAAGGTAGTGTGTATATAAAGTAAGTGTTGCTTGGTGACTGTCAGTTTCTCACCTATGTGACTTTCAGACCAATTGAATTCACTTGGTTTGAAAATTGCATAGGTGAGAAACTGAGTGTTACCAAGCACCATTGACTTTATATCTTTGCTACTCAAACTTAGAGATATAATGCTTTCTCAATGATTTTGAGTACTCTTGACTTATAATCATAGCAGATATAATATATATACACATATATATATATATAGATATATGTAT